>JALPQI010002106.1:0-115338 GCA_025490895.1 Thaumatotibia leucotreta | reverse complement strand
GGGGTGTCCTGAAAATATCACCAAATATCACCATGGCGGGTGGACCTGTCTAAGATAGGCCAAAATCGTATAACGTGATTAATGGACGTCCAGCAGTGGACTGTAATAGATGATGTGATGATTGTGAACGAATGAAAATGTGTTTTCTTTAGATTTACATCTTATTATTATTATTTTAGTCATTTCAAATAAAATATGTTTAAATACAATGAAACAAACGCAAACACAAAAACGTCACACTATGACGTAGAAATACCTTTGCATGCATTTAGGCCGCCTTGTCGGTTTAACCCCTGGCTTAGAAAAGGTTAAATGGCATTTAACAATGTGACACTGTGACAACCATACAATATGACGACGCCATAGACTACTATAATATTTCCAGACACTCTGTCACTAACGCCGCGGCCACGACATCGGTCTAAGGCGACCGGCTTAGCGGAAAACGTATCGTGCTCCCCCTCGTACCCACCATCTCGGCATCCCGCTCCAACTCATGGATTCGCTCGCCGCTGGTCGCCTTAGACCAATGTCGTGGCCGGGGCATAAGATGAAATTGTGATAGAAGTGTATTTTCGTATTTGCACGCTAACGATACGCACATATGACATCCATAATTTATTGTAGACTATGGTAGCGTTATTTGGAACGAAACTTATTCAAACCAGCGGCCATTGCCAGATCACAACACGTTGTATAGCAAAGGGTATATTTATTTAAACTTTCACGATTATCACTAATATTTTAAAGATAAACGGGTGTTTATCGCGTAAACTTACGTTTAATTGGGTCAAAATTATTTTCGCTGACTTAATTTATTTCTCTCTTTAAAATATTAGCAATAGCAATGGGTAATTGTGTAATCCATAATATTGTATACATCCATGAACGTCGCACGTAAAAGTTCAACGGTTAATTGTATAACCTTGAAAAATAGTCTCGTTAGATTGATACAATGTTGCAAACGATCAATTTAAGATTTACCGTAACAATGTTGCGTGATGTGAAGCAATCACTGAACAATCGTGTTGCCAACAATTAAAAATATTCGTATTAATATTCTTGTTTTTATTGCCTCTAAATTGATATATTACTTCTTAGCGGTATCTGAATTGAGGAACCTAAGGAACGTCTAATACGAAATATTTAGGAATAATACTAATTCCCGTACAGATGTAGTGCAAAATCCTTTCTCTTCGGCTTTTCACGGAAACATCCGAATTCATATTGCTGTCACAATGAACTGCAGTATATATTGCACTGAAGCTAATTGAGACAGGGAGATTAATTTGGGCGTTTCCGTGAATAACCGAAGAGAAAGGATTTTGCACTACATCTGTACTAATCTGTAATTTTACCCGTCTGGTGACGTCAGTAAGAATATATTTGTCATCGCCCCAACTCTTCACGTGGGTGTCGTAAGAGTCGAATAAGGGATTTGAAGTGTCACTGACCATGTATTTATTGAAGATTGATGATGGGCAGCAGCATCATCAAAGTGGATTGGACACACTACTGCGATCACCAACCCGCTTGCCCAGCGTGGCAATAGGGATGATGACGGTAGTTAAAATAAATTATTTAACATTATGCACGACATACTCGTAATACACAAATAAATTATTACTAGGATGTAAATTGCAATAATTTTTGTACAGAACTTCTATTTAATCAATTGAAAAGAACTTAAAAGAGTAAGTAATTTGGCAGTACTTAAACGTGGTGTCACTTTTGAGTATTTCATACAAATTCCATAGTGGTGTTCGTTTGCCTATTATGTTATGGGTATATAATATATATTTACCCCCTAGCCCTAATGCGTCCATACGATTAAATAATAGGAGAGGCCTTCGTCCAACAGTGGACTGATTATAGGCTGATTATGTGAGGTGAATATGAATTCACAATTACGAGGCATTACCCTTGACTTCAATTTAGCGTGAATATATTTTAGGACGTATTTACTATAAAATCAACACAAAGCCTTAATTGTCCGGAACTGTAGGCATGTAAATAAAGAGACAAGTGCAATTCAATATTAGCTTTGAGTCACACGATATCGCTATACCGATTTCAGACAAAGATTGCCTTCTTTACAGTAGAATTAAGATATGATATGAATAAAATAATAAATGAATGAGCCTATATGTACTTACAAGCACCAGATTAATCTGGTTACTACCGCGAACACCGAAAACCACCGATTCGTAAATTTCGGGGATTTGTCTCTATCACCTCAACGAAGGCGGCATTCGAATGTCAGAAAAATGGGTTATTCCCCATCTGACACCAGTGGTAACAACTGGGATTTTTCCCTCCTGTTACCACTAGAGTACTTGGTGGTAACTACTGGGAACATTTTTCACAAAATACAATCCCAAGAATTTGAATTCCCAGCTACCACTTGTGCCAGATGGGTGGTTACGGGTGGGAATAAATAACCCAGAAAAATCCCCGAAATTTGCGGGTTTCGTAGTTCGCGGTAGGGCCGCTGGTCTCGAAATTAGCGCTGATATTACAGGATGCTTAGCCAAGTTGCCAATCGCTAGCGCTTGGTAGCGTATCGTAGTTTTCCCTCTCTGTCACTCTTGCATATTAGTGCGACAAAGACAGTTAGCTGCCTTTCGCTTACGATTGACGTTTAAGCGCTAGCGATTGGCAACTTGGCTAAGCACCTAGAGTAGGAGGTCAAATCCTAGATAATCCCTTAATATATCGGTTTTGTGAATTTAGTGGAGCGCAAATGTTCAGGATGTGATGACATTCTTGCTTTATCTCTGAGACTCGAGATATGGATTTCATGTCTTAAAGTATAGAGGGTTTGTATTGAAAATTGTTGAATAATGTAGTGCAGTTTCTTAATAATACTTAAATGATCAAGCTGACTTAAATATCAACATAATAAACCAATGTATTCAACGTTTTCTGTAGAACAGAACAAAATATTTTTTTTAGTACAGATGGTGCGTTTTTTAGGCTCTGGTGCGAGAAGTGTGTCATTTTACGTCAGGTTCAAAACTTCGGAGGGCCATCTGTACTAAAAAACGTCGTACGAGACACGTGCATAAACGAAATTCGTAACTCGTGTCGATTTAAAACACTCCCTATCGGTCGTGTTTTAAAACATCGCCGCTAGTTTCGTATTTCATGTTTTTCGCACTTAACTGTGTCGTAATGTACTATAACAGACTTCAAAAAAGGGGGAAGTTTTCAATTCGACTGTTTTTTTATTATTTTAGTCTGTTACTGGATATCCGAGAATCGTGAACTGATTTTCAAATTATTCTTTTTAATCTTGATGCCCGCCTTCAACTGCGAGCGAAACGGACTCATTAATGGCTCCGTTTCACGTTCATCGCTGACCAAGTGCTAGTATGCAGTTGACGGCTGTAAGTCACATCAGCGATGTAAGTTAAACGGAGCCATTAATTAATGAGTTCGTTCGGTCGCAGTGGAAGGCGGACATAACCCCGAGTTGGTACCGTTGGCACAAGTCAGGGTCTGATGATGGAATCTTGGAGAAATTAGTCGAAGTCGGTTTTTTTTAATTTACTGATTAAGTAAATCAAATTGTTTTTTTTTTGTGTATTTTTAAGTCATAACACTAATAAAACAACAGTACTTAGGTATGATTATAAATATTACATGCATTGATTTAGAATATATAAGTGGATCCCCAAACAGCTCAAAAAAATGGCCCCAAAAAATGGGCTGCAGAAGTAAATATTGCGGTCCTTTTGCTCCGCTATTCAGTTCTGACAGTTGACATTTGGTCACCTTACGGAATAGCATCATTATTCCTTAAACATAAAAAGTTTCTACTATTTTGCGGTGTTGTTCGCAAATTTGACACTTATTGCTCACTTCACAAAGTTTTTTATTCTTTGAGTTTTTTTTATTATAGTTTATTGTAAGTGAGCGTTATTAGCTTCAACTGAAACATGATAGAAATGACTTTTAGTGCAACTTTTCTTGGTTTTTTTGTTTGGCTCTGTGCGTCCATTTATTATTTAATGTCATTGATTACATGTCTCGTATGTGAAGTTAAAAACCGTAACAATAAAATTCAATTCAACCATAGAATGCATTTAGAAACAACGTACTTACCATTGCCCTTTTAAATGTGCAATTATGTATAGTCTGAATGCACTGTTATCTCTAAACCCAAATCATTTAGCACCTTATATTTAAAAGCAAATGTTTTAAATTACGAAGTTTTAAGCCTATACTTAGTGCCAAAAGTGCTAGTGTTATTGCTGCGTCGTACATTAAATGTGCTTATGGTCTTAATTCGTTTTGGCTAAGTGCCAGACAACATATTTAAAATACATTGCACGTCTAAAAAATAATATAAAATTAAGATACTAATATAAAATTCAAGAAATAAAAAAGGGAGGGGACTCGGTGAAAAATTAGTATTCCTTGCAGATGTTTTCATTAAGCGTGTTTCTATGCGATTTTTTACGCGTTTTTATTGTTCATTGCCATCACCACTTTATTTTCCGTTTTATAAAAGCAAACGAGACTATTATGCCAGAATAGCAGACATACATGCGTCTGCTACAAGATAACCGAAAATGACTCTACTATTTATACGCAGTTCGTCAATAATTTGGGAATGGTAATGACTTTATTGGTGCGACAGAATAATCGCATAGAACTACCCATTAATGAATTCGTTTTTTTTCCTTTTTTTTCGATAGATTGAGTCGGTTGACAACCAAAACTCATTATAAAAATTGTCACTATTCTTAGCTTTCTTTCTAATAACGTGCCTAAACTCAATAATAAAATATCTGTTATTTACTCTGACATGAATGGACGCAATCTCTAAATTCCTTTACAAATGTAAAAATCCTACCCGTAATCGTGCCAAAACCATACAAATTAAATCACATGTGGGCGTGACAAATGATGGGTACAGAACATAAGTAGAGGTCATGGACATGGGTTCGTACTAAGGTGATGGCCCTTGAAAGAACAGTGACATATGCGATTATTGGTCACCGTGAGACTATGTTATCTGACAAACTTTACTTATCATTAAATTTTAATATTCTTTATTTATTTAATCTTTATTGCACAAAAAAAATCGTACACAAGTCGGACTTAATGCTATGGAGCAAGCTCTACCTGTCATCGGGCAAAACAGAGAAACTGTGAGCGGTGCAAGAGAAGCTAATAAACAATGAATAAAATAACATCATTCTTTAACTTCAGCCAGCAGTCGTATTCCTCTGTTACGGAATGCAAGCAGCTGGTTGCATACCTCTACCACACAGCATCTATGTGGCTGAAGTTAAAGAATGCAAATGATGCAAATGAAGTATTATTTATTAGTATGGTGTCTCGCACTATTTCGTTTTCGTACTCGTTTAGCTACTCTGACTGCTACAAAGTATTTGACGCTGATCGTACTCTATCTAAACACCTTTTTGATAGGTATTACATTTTCCTAATCATTTTGATAACACATGAAAGTGACATCACCCATGGATTTTTTGGAATTAAAGATTAATTCCAATTCATTCATATCTATAGTATGATTGTTACAAGGAAGTAAAAAAATATGTTCAAACAAAATTACATCGAAACCATTTTTGGTATAAGAACCACGATTTATCTGTGTCATGTGTAAAAAATGCATGAGACTACCGCAAAACAGTATAATTATTATTTTTTTGTCACAATCATCATCATCATCATCAGCCTATGTTAGTCCACTGCTGGACGTAGGCCTCTCCTATTAACTATGCGTATAGGCGCAGTAGGAGGTAAATGCCCATAATCGCCACGCTGGGTAAGCGGATTGACGATCGCAGTAATGTGTCCACTATGATGACGCTGCTGCCCATCATCAATCTTGTAGAATGGTCAGTGACACTTCAATCCCTTAGTCGACTTTTACGACACCCGCAGGAGGAGTTGGGGTGGTGACAAATGTATTCTTACTGCCGTCACCACACGACTTCGGCACTCAAATTCAGGTGTAATCAGAGCACGCCTCAATTGGAGTGACAGAGGTAGTAGATAGATAGATGGAATATTCAAGTTTCGGTGTTCAAAGTAAATGAGTTACTTAGTCTCACGGTGTATGCCCACTCAATCGCAAAGGTTTCTATCCTAACAAGTGTGCTAGTGATGGTTTAATACGCCGACTCACTAAGGACAGGGATCAGATTTCCACACCTCAAAAAAAAACTCAGAAAACCAAAGTCACGTCTTTGAGTGAACTGTCAAGCGGTTAGACGAATGGTTTGATTGTAGGGCTGTTTGTGTGCGTTCTGCCATTTTCTCAGAGTGCCATAAGTTGCCCTACTTAGTATTAAACTATGGATCTGAAATATTGGTAGTACCTAGTTGTTCTAGAAACCTAATGAATTCATTTGTCAAGGTGCATTCAGACCAAACGAGCATTCGCTATTCTATCCCCCACTCTACGAAATCAACGAATCACGTTTTGTGTAACGATGGAAGTTCGTAGAGTGAGGGATAGAATCACGATAGAATAGCAAATGCTCGTTTGGTCTGAATGCACCTTTATATCGAGATCGAAGGATTTGTCACGAACTAGTTGTATTAACCTTCAAATGCATAAGACAGACAAAAATTGAAACCCTAACCGTATGGATTAGAAGCTCAAAAAGGCTTTTTCATAAGAAATGTGCATTATATTAGGTAAACAAGTAGCGACTAAAATGAATAAGATTGAAATATTACTAATGAATTAGATATCTTTAAACACCAAAAAAACGTTGTTCGTTAAATTCATATATGGATTATTATTATAACGACTTTGTTTAAGAAAAACGCTATCACGTGATTTATGTTTGGTCACTTAATTATATCGTAAACGTAACAAAAAAAACGATAAAGCATGATTAGCAGGTCCAAAACTCGGATCAAATTAAATGGAATGACCTAATCTGCGACATCAATGACATACTGTTATTAAGACCTTAAAATAAACCCGCATATTACTTTAAACTTTATTCGTGGGTTAATCAACTATTTTCTGTCTGTTATTGCCATGGTTATGGTCACCTGAGTCAGGCACTGGTCTCACCGCGAGTGGTCTCACTAAGCTATGAACTATCGGCTATAAACACGAACAAAAGATACGCACTCCCGTGTAAATAAAAGAGACACGGCTATACTCGCCCAGCTATCAGCTATCACCGCCGGGCGAGTATCGCCGTGTCTCTTTTATTTACACGGGAGTGCGTATCTTTTGTTCGTGTTTATAGCCGATAGTTCATAGCTTAGTAGCTCGCGGTAAGACCAGTGCCTCACGGTGGTTTTATGCAAAATTAAGCTACTGCTTCTGGTGTTAATAAGCCCTTTCCTTAATGGGCCACATGGACTACGTGCATGTTTGCATAATTTTGCATAAATCCAGGGTTACTCAGGAGACCGTAACCATGGTAATAACAGATCGAAAAAGTTGATTTACCCACTTACGTGAGTAAAATTGTATTTTATATTTATGATATAAAAATGCGCGACATGTTACGCTCCAAATATGAGGAGCTTTTTCAAAAGCCAATCTCCATGGCTGCGCGCCGAAGATTTAGTATTGTTTAAATTGATTTGTCTCAATTCGACTCGCCTCAGGCCAATGTTTACTACATTAGAAATATGTAGATTAAACAGGAGAACGAGAAGTCACGGTCAAAACGGACATTGCCAATTACTGTTTTTGTTTTTTACACATCATATGTGGGCGTACGATTACGTTACGCTATTCAAGATTGTCGTTTGTACGGCGAAAACAGGTACGATTATGGCTGTGCTAACAATAGGACCTTAAATGTGTGAATTAGTCGAGTAGTTCTTAAATTAAGAGTTATTCATGTTTGCGATGTATGTTTACGAGAATTATAATAAATGCTAGTAGTACTATTTTATAGTCCCATAATGCGTAACCGTAATTGCCAGAATGTATCTACCCTACTCTATTAACCTGCAACAATTATCACCTGAACTATAGACATAATAATTAGGAAACATTATCACGTGATGATTCAGAAATGCCTAAAATGTAAATTGTCAACATCACATGGCAATTATCACGTGTCTCATACCACTAAGCCTGAATTATGGCATAACGCAAACCGCTAAGTATCAACTCAGGGACGTATTAATATTATAGGTATTGATTTAAACTTTCACGATTATCACTCATATTTTAAAGACAAACGGGTCTTAATCGCGTAAACGTACGTTTAATTATATCCTGACGTTTCGGGCATGACGTTACACCCGTGGTCGCACCGCAGGCAGGCGTATTAATATTGTCAGATGACAATTGTCAGCTTCGCAATCTGACACAAAAAAATGGCACAACGCACCAACCAGCCAGTGTCGTGACTAATGACGTGTCAGTACAGCACTACGGTTGTTAAATTAAAAATAATGAAAAAAAATCGTACAGCATCAATCCGCTGACCTCAGTCGTTTGATCGTCAGGCCCCGTTTCACAAAAGCCGTGGCATCGTGAAGGAGGTTCTGTTCGGTACAGTCGCCGACAGCCGTAGGGGCCGTCGCGGATCTTCGAAGCTTCATGACTTTCCTCTGTCGCGGGCGGAGGTACGAATCTGGCTTTCTAAACCTATAGGAGCGGGATTGGGTTGGGAGAATAAATAAATATATTGAAATAAAAATTAGCCACACGTGCTGAGGTCAGCTAGCGTCGTTGACTCGTTTAGTAGTGCAGTTTGGATTCCTTCAATTGCCCTTAGTTAGGTTAAATTATATAAGCATCCAAGTTTAGCTATAACAATCACGCAGAACGACAAAAGATTTTTATATTCGCTTTGTTGAAAACCAAAAACTAAATATTTTTTAGAAAAAGTAGTTTGTCGCTTACCAGAAGGACGGTTGGTTTTATTTTTTAAGAATCATATTTCTAAGCGTCTTTTTGGTAAGCAACTAAGTGAGCTTTTTTCCAAAAAAAGAGCGCACATAATCATACACCCAGATCAAAACAGTATCAATTAAAAATTCGTAAATTTTGAAATATAAAATGTAAAAGCATTTTCAATTCAAAAACTTACGAATTTTTGTGTTGGTACTATTTTGCTCTAGGTTTTCAAAATAATGTTACAAATACAACCCGAATGCTAGTACCGTAAAGACCCCAAATAATGGACATGTTAAGCCCCAATTTTCGACACCCTGCTGTCAACTTTATTGCTATGAGCTATGACATTATGATTGCAAATGTCGATCATTAGGGCTGTGTCGGGCATTGGCGCCTCTACGATACCTATCTTTAAAAGGCATTCCAAGTTTCAAGAATTTTAGCAACCATTTGGGTGCAACAAAAGGCAACTTTATAATTCTTAGATCCACTTACATACCTAGGTTAGCCAACTAACCAGAAGTTAATTGATTATAAGTGTCAAGAATGTATGAACTTAACCAATTAACCCCAGTATGGGTTGTTCTAATCCGAGGAAGCAGTGGGACTTTGAATTTAGGATAAAAAATAAGCGGACACTCATAAAAGAACTGGCATCAATCGATAATACAGGTGTAGTGAGTTTTGGACGCATGTCAAAAGTATCTCATGTGTTTTAGAAGGTTATCTAAATATATATATGGGTGAATTTACCTTTTTCGACCTGTTATTACCATGGTTATGTAACATAATTTTGCATAAAACCAGGGTTACTCAGGAGACCGTAACCATGGTAATATCACGATAAATGAATTAATGACCCAATAACTTGCTACGTTTCGACAAACCAAATCTTGCCTTAAAAGACCAGCATCCCTCCATTATTAAAAAAAATAAACGATGTTCTTTTCAGAGTGTCCGCTTCATTCGCACCGCTACTTAAATAGCCATCTCTGCCATCTCCACACTGAACAAGCAAGCTCGCGAAGAAATTGCCGCGAGAGGCATCTCGGTTTTCTCGGTTAGTGTGGACAAGCCTCGTCTAAAGCATGACCGCACAGTTAATCTGGGTCCCACTATGTCTTATGTCATTCACACACCGTTCGTCGATAAAAAATAAAATTTGTATTAGGTATTTCATAATCACGCACTTTTAGGACACAATGTTGGTTTTATCACCATTATCACCAACTCAAAACCTTAAACCTTAACACATACATTTATTTAAAATTATTAATATTTATTAGCATTAACGTAAAAATATTTCAGCGAACGTATTTCACGATGTGCGATGTGTCAAAGACATCAAATGCTATGGATAGTTAGACAGATTTGTTTGCATTTTTTTAGTTTCTACTAACGAATGGAACACGAGCTTAGACTGTGCGAATACCAATGCGTATCATCCATTTTACCGCCACTGTTTAAGGGGTGACCACACTAGGTTGCCTCGCGCGGCAATTTCGTCGCAAAAGTAATTATGGGTCCGGCTATCTCGGTCGGTAATGCCTAAGTCTAAGGCCTGAGTAGACGCTCGAGCGTCCATGATAAACAAATGCAAACGTATGCACGTGGAGCGCGGGCTATCTAAATCCCTTGGACGCTCGAAGCGCCGCTTTTCGCCCCGCCGGACGCGTCGCTCGACGCTTTACCACTCAGACCTTACGACTCAGCCACGGAACGCGCGAATTGCAAAGCGTCAAGCGTTTTATCTGTTCATTGCGCGGTCGGTACACGCAACGAGCGAGTCAGTTCGGAACACACGCAATGACTACGAAAAACGCTTGCCGCGCCGCGATTCGCGTGTATCCGTGGCCTAGCCGTTACACTAAGTGTACTTACCTCGTGAGGGACTCCTTGTAGTCCAGATCATCGATACCGAACCTTTCCCGCAGATTCCTGAATACCAGCGGACAGTATTCCTTCACTTTGAAGTGAGATGGCATGTTTTCTCTGCAATAAAAAATATGTTTAATTTTTACGTCACATTTAAACTAGCCAGCCTGCACGTTTTGGAGCAATGCAGAGATTGCATAACCTAAAAGGTATAAAAATAATATTATCATCATCATCATCAGCCTATCTCAGTCCTCTTCTATTAATTATGCGTATGACGTATTTGGAGGTAAATGCCCATAATCGCCAAGCTGGACAAGCGGATTGACGATCCCAGAATTTTTTTTTTCAGTAATAATATTTTCATATTTCAGCAACTATCCTTACAGGTTAAACCTAATGGTTGCCTGTCTGCCTTACAGGTTAAACCATTAGGTTTAACCTGTAAGGCAGACAGGCAGAGCCTAGCGTGAGGGCTACTGTTGCTCTTAAAATCTACTTAATGTATTCTGTCATCTCATAAACTCTGTTGTTATTATAACTTTGATGTAGTAGTTGAGCATTTCTCGATATTGATAAAGATGCAGAGCAAGATCACCACATTTCCCAAAATGTCCCAGCGTCATTGACTTAACCAGCCTACCATTTTTAGGGTTCCGTAGTAATTTATCAATATCCAAGACGTGATACAAATGTAAAAAAAAATTGAGAATTGCCCAGTTAGCTTTCTGGTAAATAAATAAATTTGTAATATCTAATGCTTAGTAGGAATAATAGGTATGAATTGATTGATTGATTATGTTAGTAGAAAATTCTTCACGGCTGCCTCAAAGTTACAATGCAGTGTGTATTCCACTGAAACATTAATTAATTCCTAATCTTATCATTAGCTATAACAATGGCTGCGGTAATTATGTTTGATCGCTATTAATAGGAAACTAAACATCTGTCCTATGAGGAAATAGGTTGTTCACTTGTTACAGTAGCTGTCTGATGTTTTTTATTATGTGCAAGTCTCAATAATTTGTGTACCAATCTTCAATTAATGTGAATCACTACAGATTTACATAGTATATGGGTCAAAATTCTTTTAGTTGTCTTGTTTCATACCACTCTGTCACACTTTTAGTTGCTGTTTTGACTCAGTATATAAAAAAACCGGTGCACATTTCTTTTTCACGCTAGATTTCAATCCATACATCAGAAATTGAAAACATCATCTACAAAAATCACCACTGCGTCACATTTTCTAGGGACACAAAATAAGACAATGAAGAGAATTTTGACCCATAAAACGAAGTCGCTTTCTCTGTCCCTATATCCTTATGTATGCTCAGCTCAAACCTTTAAAACTATGCTATGGATATTGATGCGGTTTTTTTAATAAAAATAAATAAGCGTGATTCAAGAGGAAGGTTTTAGTATCAGTATTGTACCCATGCGAAGTCGGAGCAGGTCGCTAGTCACAGATAAACAGTGGCCAACGGTAATCGCCATTTTTAAGAAAATTATACAATTTAATATTAAACATGAAATAAAACTATGAAAAACGGATAAACTCCTGAAAATATCACCATGGGGAATGGGGGGTCTAAAATAGGCCAAAAACGTATGACGTGATTAATAGACAAGCCCTAAGGGCTTGTCCATACTGTATAGGGGGAGGGGGGGTCTATAAAAAATCACCAATTATCACCATAGGGGACATTTACCTCGCAGTTGGCAAAAAAGTTTTTTTTCATCACGTGTGCTTAATAAAGTACGTAAATTGAAGTGTTATTAAAAGGTAAAAGGATATTACTTTAGTTGGCAAAAAATTACACGTCATATTGGCTAAGGGGGGGGGTCCTGACAATATCACCAAGTATCACCATGGGGGATGGGGGGGTCTAAAATAGGCCAAAATCGTATGACGTGATTAATGGACAAGCCCTAAGTCATAAGAGAGAATGACATCCAGCAGTGGTTTGAGAGAGGCTACTTATGAAAATTAATTGCTAGTAAACTAGCTGCGACCATATATAACATGGACGTCTAACGCCAGCTCAAAAATGCCCCCAAAACCAATTGTTCACTTGTGCCAAGATGGGCAGGACATAGCGCTTTTCGTGACACCGCGCATATTTCTGCGCAACATCTTTGACAAATGTTTATTGAATATCGCCAAAACTTTGTTTTATTTGTTCGTAGTAAACTAGATAAACATGAACAGACTACTTACTTGTTAAACAGATGATTGTCGACTTTGAGCTTGGAGTAGGCTCTGAAGTCATCTGGCAGCAGCATGACTGGTATTGACACATGACTCAATTCATTTATCTAAAAAAAATATCTCATTCATTATAATAATTAAAATAATTTACTAATGCTATGATTTGAAGTCTGGCAAACCAAAAAAACTGCACATAAGTTTTCTATGGGAAATCAATACTTTGAGTGAATTTTCTTTACATTTGCCAACTATTTTTAGTGACAGGTTTGCACACCAAATTATATGCAAGTAAAAACGTCTCACTTTGTCAAATAAGAACGGAATTGGCCTCTGCCATAATATGAATTAAATATCTAAGCACCCTTATGATCAGCAACAAAGTGGGATGATTTTACTAAGGCGCTCACATATCTTGGTGATTCCAAATCATCTTGGGTATTTGTTTTTCAGAATCATGTAATAATCAGAAGTAATATTATTTATTTTATTAATATTTCTCTATTAATTACAAATACATAGCCACCTCACACTCATAAGCCATAAAACAATTTTAACAACATATTTCTTAGGCCAACTGAAAGCTAAAATGTAATGTTACTTTATTTCCATTTAAATTAACTATTTGATAAAACAAACCTTAATATGTGATTGACTTTACGTGTAATTAGTGATATGCCATTCCCGGTAACATACCACAAACTGTATGGGGAATATTCCCAACTGGTAACTTTGCCTATAGTAACAATGGGAATTTACCGGGAACAGTCCATTTCTAAGTGAAATTCATAGTTATTTTTAACCTAGATTATCCTATGTCATTAAAACAATTAAATAGAGCTACAGTTTGGATATATCTTTGAATGTTTTATTAATAGTGTATGCAATTTCTTTTGTATATGACATCTAATATTTATAATTTATATACATAGTGTTACTACTTAATGAAAATAAATAATTTGATTTGTTGCACAAAAATGTGGGTATTCTTAATCATGACATTGTATTGGAATCTTGGATAGGTAATGTATCTTAGATCATTGTAATGCTTTTTAAACCAAACAAATAGTGAGAACTTAGATATCTCCCTCATTTTATTGTAGACCATCTTTTACAAATCTATAGGTGTAGTGCTAGTAAACAGCCAATGATTCTTTGGCAGCTTCATAATGACCCTGCCACCGGTTATAACACATGTTAACTCTATAAATAGAGACCTAAACGCAATGATAACATAAAGACAAAAACAGAAGATATTGATCAAGTGCCAGATGTCAGCACAAGTATCCACACAGCAAGCTACTAGCCATCAATAGGATAGTAAACAGTTCGGAACCACAACAATCCGGTACCGAAGGAAATGACATAATGCTGTTGCGAGATGCCTAGACATAATCGCCACAAATCTGATTAGGCGTACGTTACCATTCCAATTAAAGTTGTAAATAAATTTTATTCAACTACTCACCGTGTGGTTCACGCCCCACATAAACACCGATAGAAGGGGCTCGTTAGCACGAAACAATTTGACTTTCTGATGTTTTACACGAATGTGTTTCTTTTTCAACTTGCTCAAACCAGTGCTTGGAACGGACATTTTGGATCTGTTTACACTAAATACAGTCAGACACTTGAGCTTATTTTGACGCGGCCCTGGCTAAACCATTTTCAATTGACGGGAAGGATGTCGAAATATGAATGAAGTTGATTAATTTGGTAATTAATTACAGAAATACGACACCCATCAATAAAGAGCAAACGGCTTTTTGACAGAAGGACGACGGCGGGTTGATAAAAAAAGTAATCATAGACAAAAACATAGGTGCTCAAAATGAGGTGCTGCTCGCCAGTGACAAAAAAATTCAAAATATTGAAGCAGTCGTGACAGTTCCATTAGAAAAAGATAATGGATCCCTTCAGATTAAAGCATTTACAAAATTGAATATCAATAACATAATACTAAACATAGATTAAAATACACAACGATTACACATCGCTTGCACATTATACGTACACAAGTCACTGCGCCGGTTTCTGAACGAGTATTCACAAAATGTCATTGATAATTTGACAGTAGATAATCGAATCGAGGATCGAGCAATATTTTGCCGTCGCCTTTGCTTTGCTTTTGACTTTACGGACTTTAGTTGCCTGGAAATTGGCGTATAATTAATCATTACTTCCTCTTCATAATTATACAAACCTGTATGTGGTAAACACGGGAATTAACTAGAACAGCTACAAAATGGTAGTGCCGAGCCCATTCGTGTATTGGGCACAAACAGAAAAAGAGGTTTCCTTGAAAATAGACTTGAAAAATGTTGTAAAACCCGACGTGAACGTTCTAGAAAGCAAGATCAAGTTTTCTGCCGAGGGCATAGGCGCTCACGGCAAAACATTTTACGAGTTTAGCCTTGATTTGTTCTCTCCTATCAAGGCGGTTAGTACTTTTCATACTTCCATCAATTGACCGGTATTTTTACCAATATTTTTAGATCCCTATAAAAATCGTATGAGATAAGCTATAACCATCAATGTCTACATAAAGCGGTAAAGGTTTTTACAAATTACCTAGTAGTTAGTCAATCAGTACATTTGATGTAAATTTTGTAGAATGAATCGGACAGCGAGTACCCGACGACAGTGCGCATATTTGACAACCGCGTCGATGTGATCCTGGTGAAGGAGAAGCCATCATGGTGGCCGCGACTGACGGCACAGCCACAGAAGCCGGCCTGGGTGAAGGTAACACATATTAAAAACTTATCAATGGTAAAGAGTAAGAAAATTCCAGAAGAATATTCAAACCATTACATTAAATTCATAGACTGGAAAAAATCACCCTGTATGTATTATTATTAGATTCAGCTAATGCAGATGTGTATAAAGTATAGTCCTCTTATCATAATTTAACTATATTATTAATTTATTTATTTATTCTTTGAGACAATATATTATAAAGAGTATAAAATACACTAACATATAAAACTTCAGTAGAACTTGTTAAAAATAGAATACATGTTTCAATTTTGCCCTCCTAAACATAAACATAGTAACTAGATTTTAAAACTAGTTACTGTATTTATGCTTAGGAGGCCAGAATTGCCATAAATATGTGTATTTTATATTATTATCAATACCTGCTTTAAGTTTAATGGTTTCTCCACCAGTCACTCAGTAGCCTAATGATGCCCAAGAGAAAGCATAGAAACAAAAAGTGTATTAAATAGTTTGTTAGATCTATTTTTAATGCTCCACCTAGAGTTCAAAATGTCACAAGATTCGTCAAAAACCTTGGCATGCATTCAGTGCCGGATTTAGAAATTTGCCGCCTATAGGCCATTTATATTTTGCCGCCCCTATCCACTGTGCCAATTATAATAATTTGTTAAGAAAATTACGAAAAAGGTCGAAACGTAAAAAAGCTTCGTACATTAGTCGTTTAGGAACACTTGACTTGGTGTTTCATTTCACAGCCGTGTATCCGTACCGGAGCGTTCGTGGCAGGAAAGGAAATCCAGCATCCCTAATACCGCGAACTACGAAATCCGCAAATTTCGGGCAATGAAGGCTTCATTAGAGTGACGGAGACAAATCCCCGAAAGGCCATAGTCGGATTTTCATAGTAAGTCAGCCTTTAAATCAACCAGACTCTAGTATTTTTTTGTGAGTACCTCTTATGGTGAAGAATATTTCTGCTGAGTATCAACGTCCTATCGGTGACAGTTTTTGACTTATGATTTTTTTTAGTTTTTTCTTTAATGTGTTGTATCTCAGGATGTATAAAAGCGAATTGCTTCAAATTTTGAAATAATGTTCTTTATTTAGATATGCATCGAATTTAAAAAAATGAATATCGATTGTCGTATAAAAAAAAGAAAAAAAAAGACCAAAAAATTTTTCATATTTTTTTTTGTGTACCTATGAAGTAGTGACACCTCTATTTTCTTTTTCTAATTATAGACCATACATTGGCCTACTAGTTGCCTAAGTATCAAAATTTTCCAAGCGGTACTTCTTACCAAAAATCGGCAATATGTGTGGTCAAGTTCTGCATTCAATCGGTGTTTTTCAATGTAGTATACAAACTCTTCATTTATATTTGAGTTTTCTTATCAGGTTATCTTATTTAAGAGTAAATGCTAATGACAACTTAATGTCATCATGATGCAAACTGTTTATTTCATTATTAATCGGCCGTTTACCATTTCAACTAGCGTATCTCGATAATATTTAACTGCAATATATTATTTTTAATGAATATCTCATAAATAATATCGAATTACGCTAGTTAAAATAATAAACGGCCGATTAATAATGAAATAAACAGCTTCTTTTACTTTGTACAGTACGCGAACTTTTAGCTGGTATGACAGTGGAGGGATGGACGCCTAGCCAACATACAGTGACCGATACAGTGGTAGATTTAGAGTTTATGCGAAGAGACTGGCGTTGTACTTTGTATGGAAATTAATGGTAATATACGACTCTACCTTTAGGTACCACACAAACTCTAGATAGCGGTCCTTAAATTGGGAAAATAAAGAAGTTCGAAAATAAAAAAATAAAAAATCAGTCTCACGCTCACTCGCAAACAACAAATCAATCAATGTTACAATAAAACCAGAAAACATTATTATTTGGCTTTAAAGTTATCTGATAATAAACAATTATAGAAAACAACTTTTAGTCACATCTTGTAGCCAGGTTTGGTAGCTCATAACTGGTATTCATATGAGAAAAATATTCCTGATTCGAAGTAGACTACAAAATGGCAATTCTTTAGTCCCATCTTGTAGCCTGGTTTGGTAGCTCATAGCTGGCATCCATGTGAGAAAAATATTCCTAATTCGAAGTAGACTACAAAATGGCAATTCTGTAGTCCCATCTTATAGCCTGGTTTGGTAGCTGGCTTTCAATGAGAAGAATATTCCTGATTCGAACAAAGATTAAACGCCAGCTACTTCCTACGACTTCAGAATTCCCGTTTCATTGCCAGCTTCGGATCAGGAATATTTTTCTCATTTAAAAGCCAGCTACCAAACCGGGCTACAAGACGGGGCTAAATAATTACCATTTTGTAGTCAGCTTCGAATCAGGAATATTTTTCTCATTTAGAAGCCAGCCATGAGCTACCAAACATGACTACAATATGGAACTAAAGCTTGTTTTCTATAATTGTTAATTATGAGATAACTTTAAAGCCAAATGATATTGACTTGTGGTTTTATTGTAATATTGATTCGGGTCTTAATGCGTAAAGTTACGTTTATTTTTATCCTGACGTTTCGGGCATGACGTTACACCCGTGGTCGCAGGCAGACTGGCGAGAAAATGTATCAACACCTTCGAGCTGCGCAGGTTTTTCGAACTACCCGCACTTGGTCTTGATTATTAGCTGTGGTAGTTCCTATATTGGGGAAACCAAACGCACCATAGCGGAAAGGGTCCAACTAATAATTCGTGTGATGCTTCCTGCCCACGCCACAGACTCAATTTGAATCCTGATTATTGTAAACAAATGTTCAAGATATGTACATAATTAGTACGTTATTTAAAAAAAAAGTACGTTAAAAGTTTTGGAGATTTTGAACGAAATTAGTGGCGTGGGCAGAAAGTATGCTCCCTAGCCACGCCACCTAAAATAGCGCAGTAGGACTGTTGATTGTTATTTTTATAATGTTAAATAATTGTACGAAAATTGTTCGTCTTTGACTATTAAACAACCCGCCGTCCAACCGTCCGTCCGTCCGTCACCAGACTGTATCTCATGAACGGTGATAGCTTGGAGTTCAAATTTTCACAGGAGGTGTCACAGTCTTTCTTCTTTGGTCCCAGATTCCTGGGTTGAGAGACCACATAAAATAACGAATAAATCCGTACATTTGTAAATAATGCATTTTTCTTTGCAAACATTAGCAGGGAAGACTTTAAAATTTAAACAAATCCACAACTTTTAAACAATTTCGTCAAATTTATACTTGTTTGTGGTCTCTCAGTCCACAAACTATGAATAATAAAGTAATAAAAATATCCTAAAATATGAACATTATGGAAAGGTTTATCATACTGGGGATTAGTTAAAAAGTTTGACTACATATATTTATTTTTTTAACGTTGGTTTTATGGCGTATAATATAAGATGCATTGCTAGTTCCTTAGCAGAGTGTTTATTAGGGTGTCCACAAAATGAAAAGCATTTACACTTTACTAACGTGAATCATTTTTGAATGTAACTTTTTAAATTTGCTTACTAACTTTCAGTGGACCAAGGAAAAACTGCATACAGCCAACTATATTTTATTAGGTGACAGACGGACGGACGGTTAGACGGCGGGTTGCTTATATTCAAGACGAAATTTTCAATTTTCGTACAATTATTTAACACTATAAAAATAACAATCAACAGTCCTACTGCGCTATTTTAGGTGGCGTGGCTAGGGAGCATACTTTCTGCCCACGCCACTAATTTTGTTCAAAATCTCCAAAACCTTTAACGTAGGTACTTTTTTTTAAATGACGTACTAATTATGTACATATCTTGAACATTTGTTTACAATAATCAGTATTCAAATTGAGTCTGTGGCGTGGGCAGGAAGCATCACACAATAATTCTGCTGTGGCCGAGCATTTGTTGGAATCCGGACAAAGCCACTGATCATGCTCCATAACCCGAACGTCCTCTTAACCGAACGTATACATCATAGCCAAAAAGTACGTGAAGCTATTGAAATTAAGAAACATCGGAATTTTTATCAAAATAAGGGGCAAGGAATCTCGTCGTGGAATCCCGTGATTTACAAATGTAAGCGTGGTGAAACATCCACTTCAAAGCCATTTGCCATTAGCCAGTTGGTACATTTTCTCGCCAGTCTGCCTGTGACCACGGATGTGATGTCATGCCTGGAACGTCAGGATAAAATTAAACTTAAGTTTACACGACTAAGACCCGTTTGTCGTTAAAATATCGAGTGTTAATCGTGAAAGTTTAAATCAATATATTGATTGACTTGTTGTTTGCGAGTGAGCGCAGTAAATATAATTTTAATTAACTATAAAAACCCAGTTGAAATTTATTAAATGGTTTTATTAAGCACAGACTGATTTTTAATTTTTGTTAGAACTTCTTCATTGTTCAAATTCAAGGACCGCTTTCTAGAGTTTGTGTGGTAAAGGTAGAGTCGCATATTGTTATTAATTTTCATACAAAGCACAACCCCAGTCTCTTCGTATTAACTCTAATCTACCACTGTATCAGTCAAAGTACGAGTACGTTGGTTAAAACTGACTTTTCCATGCTATTGAAACTCTACTAATCACTCACTTTGTATGAGGGGATATATTTTTTATAGATGTTTCGATGTTGGTACTATGTTACTGACAGTTCATAGTAATGGTTAGTAGACTCGGTCGTTCCCTTCCACCCTGTATAATTCTGACGCCACGGCAGAAGTTTAAGAAAGTTCGCTTCTGATCTACCGTTTATAAAATCTGCCAAATCAATATTGACTCATAAAAAATTTTTTTTTGCCGCCATATCTGCCGCCCCTAAAATCTGCCGCTCTAGGCCATGGCCTACTTGGCCTACTGGTAAATCCGGCACTGCATGCATTATGCTAATTCATTAATTATGAAACATAGCACAATGGAGAATTACATTTGAACAGTCAAAGCTAGGTCATTGCCCTTATGTTACTTATACTGACAAAGACTTTCAGGTGACATTCTTAATTTATAAATCTAATTTATACATTTCAGGATTAATATTTAATTCATAACATAGCACTCCGAAACTATTTAACTGGCCAGTATACAGACATTTTATAGGACAATATTGAACCTTATGTCTTAGCAATAAGGCTCATTAATTTTCAGTTAACTTGTTGTCATATGAAACAGAACTAATGAGGGTTTTCTGAAATGACGTTCCCCAGGGCGGCAGCACTGAGGCATCAGGTCCAGAAACTTGTCTAAATTCTTAGAGGGCCTATAGTTTCGTGTTTAAATGTTTTGTATGAGTTAATAAAATTATATAAAAAAATAAAAATAGCTTCTAGTTAGTTTTCTAGTCACTTTGGGGTGTTTCTTAGCGGGACCTTACGGCTAAGTCGCGCCAACTAGTGGCATACGTTTTCGACACCCTCATTGTCCCTTCACCAGCACTAACACAACATTTAAACGTTCATGCACATGCATCAGTGGCGTATCTAGGGGGGGGCAGAGGGGGCTCGTGCCCCGGGCGCCGGATCAGAGGGGGCGCCAAATCGGCCAAAATTTTTGATATACTTTTGCATAATTTATACATAAGAAAAATTTCAATTCATAACTGGTACATTTTCCCCGGGCGTCAAATTAGGAGGGGCGCCAAATTGGCAAAATATTTTGATTTTATTGTGCATAATTTACATATGAAGAAAATCTGTAGGTATGCATAAATTTTAGAAAGGTAGGTACATTTTGCCCGAGCGCCAAATTAGGGTGGGCGCCAAATCGGCCAACATTTTTGATTTCCTTGTGCATAATCAACACATAAAAAAAATCTTTATGCGTAATTGAAAAAAATACTAGATTGGTAAATTTTCCACGGGCGCAATATCAGGGGGGGCTCCAAACCATTCATTATCCACTCACTTGCTTCATGTAGCTTTTGTTGCATCTCATCAAGTCATCACTCTTATTTTGCATAGACATAGAGTCTATCGCAAAAATCAAAGGAAGTGAGTGGTTATGCATAATTTACACATAAAGAAATCAAAAAATGCTAGAAAGGTCAATTTTAAAACTTTATTTCAGAAAGTCCGTACTGTATTTTTTAGGGTCCTGTAGCCAAAATGGCAAAAACGGAACCCTTATAGTTTCGCCATGTCCGTCTGTCCGAAGCATAATTAGCTCAGTGGCCGTTAATACTAGAAATCTACAATTTTGTACAGGTATACGTATTAATCATGCCAACGAAGTGGTACAATAAAAAGTAGAAAAAAAAGTCTGGTACGTCCCCAATTGGTGAATTGGTGAGTTGAAATTAGTGTGGGCTATTATTAAATAAGGTCTCTTAAAAAGAATAGGGGTCTTGACATAAAGTTTTTTTTCTAAAGTCAATATTTTCGGAGATAATCGCTCCAGAAGAAAAACAAATGTGTACCTCCCCCCTCTAACTTTTGATCCGTAGGTCCAAAAAATGTGAAAATAAATTATGAATCACTGTGCTTACAGAATAATAAAAATAAAAAAACTATTTTGAGCATAATCGGCTCAGCCGTTTTTGAATAACTACGTAACCCTACACTGAGCATGGCCCAACATGCTCTAGGCCGGTTTTTTTTCTTATTAACTACCCGCATACTTTTTTTAAATTATTAGTCCGTATTTTATTAACTAAGACCCATCTTTACATAAAATAGGTATTAATATCACTTGTTTAAATAAAAGAAGGTAATACAAGGAATCGAAAAGTTCTTCCTTTTTTTACTACTCGGTACTTCATACCTAAAAACTACTACTAATTTCTAAATTAGTTTTTTTTATCAATCCTTCACGTTAGTTGTATATAGATAAAATCACTGCTGGCCATCTAAATGTCTTGTTAGAATGTACAGTATACAGTATGCCTAAATATACACAGACATCGTAGTTGAGGTACCAAACATAAAAAAATGATAACCTCCTCCTTAAGAAGAAGAAGAGAAGAAGATATAGTAGGTTGAATTTTGGAAAATATTACGGAATCCTAAAAGTGAGCCTTTTAGGATTCGGGGGGGGGGGGGGCGCAAATTTGGCACCTGCCCCGGGCGCCTTTTACCCTAGCTACGCCCCTGACATGCATGCATAGTTATAATTGTCATAAATGGTCATTCATTTGTATTGGTGTTTGTACAAGAACATAACTCAGAACTTTGGAACCATTTTCACTCTGTGCTTCAGCAGATCACTAAACAAAATAAACAGTTTACAGAACCCTAACACACAATCCCTACCGAGCTAATGCTGTTTGCATTCAATGTAAATTGGAAAATTGCGTACATTACACACAGTTGCATACTTTTGCAGTAACTGCAAATTTAAAGTGGCTTAAAATTTAAAATTAGTTTGAAATTAGTCAGTCTAGTGCTATCATATAACATAAAATGTCATACAGTATACCCATTAAATTTGTAAGTAGCTTGTAGCTTCCATGTTTTTGTTTGAAAGCGTGAATAATTAACTGTACTCTGTCCAAAATTCGCTGTCAGTAAAAAAGGTGGCAATTTCAAATTTTCTGTGGAACACCAACTCTCCACGCATACACTTTTTGAATTTGCGGCCTTTGTCTACTGACAGCTATTGTTAGACAGAACAATTTGTCTTAGGAGCAAACTACCTAAAATCGTTTATTTGAAAACAGTCAAAATTCATGAAAACCTTTAATTTGACAATAACTCGAAAACCAAACTTTTACTGAGGTTGAGTTGGTTTGGTACCTATCATCTCGATCCGCCTTTTTTTTTAGGGAGGAGAAATGCTTTACGCATACCGTCCGGGTGCGGGAGGGGACCCGAACGGCTATGTGGGACTCCCGTTTGGCTAATGAGGCCTACGGTATACCCACTAAAAAACCCCCCCTATGCCACCTTATCGCCTTTTGGCGGGGTCACGAGAACGCTCTCGCACACATTCGCGACCCCGCCGGCGGCAGCTGCTTCCGAGCAGCTCCATCGCGGGTGTCTGAAGACACTCCACGCTGGACGCGGCAGATGGTTGGGCGCGCCTTCCTCCTCGGTTTCAATTATGTATTGTGGCGAACCCTCCCGAGACCGCCACAAGGAGACCGTGGGTGCCGGAATGTTTCCCGGTACCCGGCGGCATATGAGGTCCATGGTTATGCCGCCGACCACACTTCGGCTGCAGAGGATAGGGCGAGCGGCAACGACAACACCGACACTCCTCTTCCTCTGCAGCCCCACCGACGCCGTTACGGCGGAACGGCCCCGCCAAGGTCGCAGTGGGTAGGGAGTAGGGCTGCCAACCGTCCCGCTATACATATGCGGGACGTCCCGTTTCTGGGGCCCTATAGTATGGGTCCCGCAAAGAGTTCGCGCGGGACGCCGATTGTCCCGCTTCTCAGAGACTACTACCTATATACCGACGCTTGCCAACGCTGGAAGTGGGAAAAATAGCCGAAAATGACCACCCCCATTCTCCGATGCTACAGAGCTTACTATTTGGCAAAAATTACAGAAAATAGTCCCTTATGTAAAGTAATTTACATGAAATCCAGTAAGAAGTCGGTATTTTTTTATAAATTTGCTGGTACGGAACCATTTGTAACCGAGTCGGACTCGTACTTGGCCGATTTTTATCATTTAATACAGTTTCTCATGCCTCCCGCATTTTAAAGCCATGTCCCGCAATTTATTCGTGAATGTACCGTATATCTATGATCTTTGGTTGGCAACCCTAGTAGGGAGAGTGGCGCTATCCCTATCCGCCTATCGTAAACTTAGACAACAATCGCAACATTGCCTATCAATCCTATCATACCTAACATTACCTAGCTGTGGCCTTCGCCAGAATGGAGAGGGGGGACATTCCAAAATCATCAACATTGGTTCACACTTGTAACAAGAGTCTATTCCCAGATAAACTTCGACCTGTGGACGACAGAGGATGGCCTGGACAGTGAGGATGAAACCCGTGACGTCATGAAGGACTATCCGGGCATGTACGATAAACTACACAAGGAGGAGCTAGGATACAGGAAAGGTAATACTTTAAACAACTAAAGTACATTTCGAAAATAATTTATCTACTTCCATATCATAATTATCCTATTATATTTTCAGAAGCGGTAATGTAATGACCTATATTAAGAAAACGGTGTCATAATGTTAACATTAAAGTACAGTGCATCATAATATTAAAATGAAAGTATCGGTGCCAGTACATTAATGTTTGTTAACATTATAAAGTCTACTTCTTTTTGTTTTTTTTTTCAAATACATATTTATTCTAGGATATTCTTACACAAATTAAGTAATTTTGAACTGATTTGAATTGTTATATTTAGAGGTATTTTACTTAGTGGATATCAATGTAAATAAAGGTCATCATCATTCTAAACTTATGATAAGGATGTAGATAAAGTTATGTATGTGACTGTACATAATTAGGCAATCTTATTATGCGCCAGCCACATCAATAACTATTAATGTATTGTCAGTGCAAAACTCACTAAATAAAAAAACTTACTTGAAATAAATCTCGTATCTCAGTACTGAATCAATACTGACATACGAGGATGCTAATAGGAGTGATAGTTTTTATAAGTAGTGACTTTTGGTTGGTAGCCGAAGATATATCAACGATGACATGTCATTATTGAGTCGATTGCATAATAATTTGTAATAATTGATAAGATTTGATAAATAATTATCGACTGTCCTGTCTGAATATTACGTTATCGATATATTTGGATTTATAGGATACGGGTGAATCAACTTTTTTCTGTATGTTATTTCCATGGTTACGGTCGCCTGAGTAACGCTGGTTTTATGCAAAATTATGCTACTTAATTTATGCAAACATGCATATAGTACATGTTTGTAGATGGCCCATCAAGGAAAGGGTTTGTTAACACCAGAAAAATCCATGTTTGCAAAATCAGACCTAATTCACATTGGTTTCAACTCTAAACCAATTAAGGGCTTGTCCATTAATCACGTCATACTATATAGGGGGGGGGGTCAAGAAAAAATCACCAATTATCACCATAGGGGAGGGGGGGTCAACGGACAAATCACGTGTAATTTTTTGTTACACTCGAATCTGCTGGACAGCATTATAACCAGTAAAAAAATATATACTTTTTTATAAAACACTTTCAACACTAAGTTTTAAAACTTCGCGAACATTTACCTCGTAGTTGGCAAAATAGTACGTAAATTCAAGTGTTATTAAAAGGACTACTTAAGTTGCAAAAAATTACACGTCATATTGGCTAGGGGGAGGGGGGGTCCAGAATAAATCACCAAATATCACCATAGGGGGTGGGGGGGTCTAAAATAGGCCAAAATCGTATGACGTGATTAATGGATAAGCCCTAAAGTGGAAACTTTCATTGATTTTTCCGAAAAAAACCGGAAATAACGAGCTGTTTGGAAAGAAACGGGATTTAATCCAGAAATTTTCAACGCTACGTCGGTCTAAAGGCCTTCGCACATTATAACAACTCAACGGCGACTCGAATCTATGCCAAATATTGAAATTTATGCCCTACGCCATATGTTTTAGGTTTGATATCAAAAAATGATATTAAAATAGTGTACGACGCGTAGATCACTCGTGCCGTGCAAGGTCTACCCCAACCGACACGATCGCCACACATTGACCACACGTTGCTCATTGTTGTAAGATACACTGATCTCAACGAAAAGGGTTGGACACCTTTTTTGCACGTGTATCGTACGACGTTTTGTCAGTACAGATGGCCCTCCAAAGTTCACGATTCACTAATAGATAATCGGCCAAATACTATAAATATCAGAGTTATAAATTATAATTATCATTTATATTTGTACAACGAAAGAGATAACATTTCAGCCCTGAGAAGGGCAATTTTGACGCCGTAACTTAATCAGTGTGTTATCAAATATTATTATTCCTTTTTGTTTAAGACGACGTGAAGAAAACTATGGAAATCCAAGAAAAAAGTATGTACTTTATGCGTGCTTGAATACTCTGTAATTTATACAAATGTTTCTACGGGAGGTCTATCGTTTCGTAAAAAAATATTCCTGTACTTCTCAGCAAAGATATTTACGGCCGCTCTTTGGGAGCGGAGTCACTGTGCATTACAAATTACCAGCAACAAAGTTTACACTTCTCCCAAATATATATCAGGCCTTCTACCAAGAACTTCGAAATTCGTAAAATTCCATGATTTGTCTCTGGCACTCGAACGAAGACGTCGTTAGAGTGACAGAGACAAATCCTCTAGCGGATTTCGAAGTTCACCGCAGGGCCGCAGTTTCGGAACTACAGGTGCAAAATTTAAACTTAATTTTTATAGAGGACAGAACGAAATTTTAGAAAAATAAGAATAAGTTTCCTATTTAATTGTATAGTTTTAGTAAATACTGTCGCCTAGTAAAATTTTGTTAACCTTTAGGTCCTATCACTGTTAACCTTTTCGACCCATGTCAAAAAAGACTCGCCCTCTTATTCATAAACGTCTCCTAACTTAACAAGAAGCTCACGGCGCCTATCAGTCATTAACGTCTTAAAGGTTAATCAGTAATTTTCCTCTAATTTCCAGAAGACTACAAAAAGGTGTACCTCATAATATACAACCTGTTCCAATTCGTGGGCTTCACATTCGTGCTCGCCGTGATGGCGGTGCGGTACATGAGGCTCGGGCCGGGCTCCATCGCCGACACGTACGAGCATGTCGGGCCGGCCGTCAAGTTCCTGCAGCTGCTGCAGTACCTGGAGGTCATGCACCCCATGTTCGGGTACACTAAGGTCAGTGGCATCCATGTCACAGCGTCAAGAGTCGATTTTGACAACGGTTATAGATAATCTATCATGACTTAGCTTCGGTCGTTGGCAGGTAAGTCAATTTTGACAGCTGTCAGTTCTAATAATCAAACATTTGTCAGTTCCTGTTGCCGGTAGATAAGAAGTCAATTTTAACAGATGTCAGTTATAAACAACCAGTAATTTGACTGCTCATATCGTCGATAGATAAGAAGACAATTTTGACAGCTGTCAGTTATAAACAATATCATTGGACAGCTTCGGTCCTCAGTATGTAATTTTGACAGCTGTTAGTTATAAACAATTCATTTTTTAACCTGAAAGTGTTATGAGTATATTTTCGGGTGGCATTGCTGGCCCTTTAGCTTTTTAGTCCCACCGCTAGCCCTCTTAAAGTGACAACATAGACGTGTCACCCACAAGTGCAACGTGGGCTCCTCGTCCGTGCTCGCCGTGATGGCGGTGCGGTACATGAGGCTCGGGCCGGGCTCCATCGCCGACACGTACGAGCATGTCGGGCCGGCCGTCAAGTTCCTGCAGCTGCTGCAGTACCTGGAGGTCATGCACCCCATGTTCGGGTACACTAAGGTCAGTGTCATCCATGTGACAGCGTCAAGAGTCGATTTGGACAGCGGTTATAAACAATATATCAGGGCTCAGCTTCTGTCGTTGGCAGGTAATAAGTCAATTTTGACAGCGGTCAGTTCTAATAATGTAACATTTGACAGCTTTTGTTGTCGGCAGATAAATTATTTTCTATTTCTGTAAGAAGTTAATTTTGACAGCTGTCAGTTATAAACAATGTAGATTAGTTTGACAGCCATTGTCTTCGTCAGATTTTTCTCTGTCACTCTAATGACGCCTTCGTTGATCTGACTGTGACAAATCCTCGAAATTTACGAACTTCGGTGTTCGCGGTAGCAGGCCAGGTAAGAAGTCAATGTTGACAGTTGTCAGTTGTAAACAATGAGTTTTTGTAAACGAAAAGTGTCTATGGGTATATTTTCGGGAATAAAACGGTCCACAAGCACTTATAATAGTTATAATCTAGGTTTTCACAAATAAGTCGAAAAACGATTGTTTTCAGCAGTTTATTCAGCAAAGCAAATCATGATTCATTATGGTTGCCTAGATTCCTTAAAAAAAAAACCTATAAATCCGTTCCTGCAGCTTTATCTGCAGCTAGATCATACGCGAGGAGTTTTTAAAACTACGTATCGTTAAATAATGTTGCCAGACGTCCGGATAAAGTATTTTATTTTGATTACGTGTTCGACCATAATAAACCCTTTGCCTTGTTACCTAAATGTCTAGCCAAAATGGCTGTTCATCCGGCTTTCACCTGGCAACTCTACTTAATAACAAACGTTGATTTCAGGGAGGAGTGGTGGTCCCGTTCTTCCAGGTGAGCGGCCGCGCCATGATCCTGTTCGCCATGATAGAAGCAGAGCCTCGGATGCAGACGAAGCCGGTCGTATTTTACCTGTTCATAGTGTGGAGTCTCATCGAGGTTGTCAGGTAAACTTACAAAAACTAGGGTTTTTCAGGGACATGCTTCTGCATTAGGTCCGCAATAATTGACGCACGTTTTAACCTGCAATAGTTTCGTAATGATAGATACAGAAACAAAATCAGACCAAACCAATCGTGTTTTACCTGTTCCATAGTGTGGAGTCCCAATGAAATTATCAGGGAAACTTACAAAAATACAATCGTTTATAGGGATGCGTTTTTCCGTATCATATTAGCGGCGCCTAAGACATCGCGCTGATTCTGACATACCTAAGACTTAACCAATGCATATCCTTATCTTTATCGAACAGTCGCCACAAGATATATCGGAGCTGCCACGGTTCTCATAAATATCTAAACATAATCATACGCCATGACAATAGAGTTCTCAGATATTTGAGTTTTGAGCACCCTGGTCGTATCGTTATACAGGGTGGTCAAAACCTTGACGTCAAAAAAAATATTTTAGATTCCTCACGTCATAAGCTATCAGAATATACCCCATGTATGTTAGCCGATTTTTTGTAGTATTCGAGTTATGAATTTTTGGAAAAAAATTTTTTTGAGAAATTCTGGAATGAAGAAATTTATTAATAAAAAAAAACTATTGGGTTTTTTAACTAGTTTCTTTTTGTAAAAGTATTACTACAAATAAAGCATTTACTGACAAAAAAATTAGCGTCCTCACTTTGATACAAGTAGGATAAAAAAATACCAAATTCAAAATTTTACGCTAAAAACGCATCAAAATAGCATTAATGTACGTACATAAAAAAATAAAACATATCCCAAAGAATTTTCGTATTCTAAAGACCGCCCTAGACCTTGAGCCTTCGTAAAAGCAAAAAAAAGTGATACTTAATGATAAGGATTTTTCGGAGTGGTCGGTCAAATAAACTTAAAAAAGCTTAAAATTTTAAAGTAGTAAAAAATTACTTGAATAACTACACAAATTGAGTTTTCGTGGTATTTTCTGTCTTTGTTTATTGATAAGAACAACAAAACAGACGAAATTTTACTTTATTTTGAAATTAAAAATTTAGAAGTTTTTTTTATGTTTATTTGACCGACTACTCCGAAAAATCCTCATCATTAAGTATCTTTTTTTTTTGCTTTTACGAAGGTTTAAGGTCTAGGGCAGTCTTTAGATTACCAAAAATTCTTGGGATATGTTTCATTTTTTTTATTTACGTACATTAATGCTATTTTGATGCCTTTTTTACGTAAAATTTTGAATTTGGTATTTTTTATCCTACTTGTATCAAAGTGAGGACGCTAATTTTTTTGTCAGTAAATGCTTTATTTGTAGTAATACTTTCACAAAAAGAAAATATTAAAAAAAACCCAATAGTTTTTTTTATCAATAAATTTTTTCATTCTAGAATTTCACAAATAAATTTTTTTTTTTCAAAAATTCATAACTCGAAAACTACAAAAAATCGGCTAACATACATGGGGTATATTCTGATAGCCCATGACGTAGGGAACCTAAAAAAAATTTTTTGACGTCAAGGTTTGGACCACCCTGTATATGCATATGTGATAGAGGCTTAGGGTGAAGACACATTTATCAGCATGCTTTCGCATTTTGTCTAAAGAAATTGGCCGTTTAGTATGAAACGTGTAAGCATGCGTACGCGTGCGGAAAGCTGGACGCGGTTTCATACTAAACTAACATTTTGTATAGACAAAATACGTACGCATGCTGATAAATGTCTTCACCCTTACATTTGGAACATAATTATGATATTTCTAAATGAACTTCCAGGTACCCATACTACATCACCCAACTCTACAAAAAGGAGATTTACATCCTAACCTGGCTTCGCTACACTCTATGGATCCCTCTCTACCCCATAGGAATAGTCTGCGAAGCGATAGTTTTAATCCGAAACATACCTTATTTCGAAGAAACTCAGCGATTCACTGTATCTTTACCAAATCCTTGGAACTTCGCGTTTCACATGCCAACTCTCTTGAGATTTTATTTGTTGTTCCTAATGTGTCCAGGGTTTTATTTTGTGATGAGTCATATGCATAAGCTGAGAACAATTAAGTTAAAGCCAAAAGTTGTTATAAAGAAGTCTAAGTAGGTTTAACGGTAAGCAGTCTGATTGGGCCATAGACAAAAAAACTTAGTAGAGGTAGCGCTTAGCATGCTGTGATTGGTAGATTCAATGACATGTCTTTGAATCAACCAATCACAGGCGATCTACACTTGTACAATCAACTTCATTGATATCGATCCGTTTAAAGTGCGTAAAATATGTTAACCGGGCTATAGTCATTAAGCTGGTGTATATATGTTTGGCACCTTAACCGTAATGAACGATGGTACGTTAACGGACAAGTATAGGCCTACCTATGCGACAATCATAGGTTTATTTGTCTATGGATTTGACTATGTAGTCTGGCAAATATACATGCGAGTAGAAAAAATCGGCGAATAAAAAAGTAGTTTTGACCGCTCATTGAAAATTTGAATTACGCTCAGTTTTTTACTGCCATGTAGGTTTGCGAAACTGTATAAGCACAAAACTGGGTTTTTCTCATTGCGAAAATGATGTAGTCATTTTATATTTTTTGCAGTTTTTTGGGGTAAAAGAAAAAACAATTAACCGAGAACACTGATCAAATTTTAGACTTTATTGCGACGAAATAGTCTACCTAACAATTGTATGAATAAATGGCATTAAAAATCAATTCTATGGTCCTAGTGATAAAGGGAATATGTTTAATTTCCTATTAATTATTAGGTATTGTACAATATATTTGATCCCAGTTAAGTTGTACTAAAATTACACCAACAGCAATAATTATTTAATTATTGGATTTTTAAATAAATTAATACCAAACATTGTATAACACGTATGCTTTATTTTGTTTAACATTCACAGAATCTTTTAATTATAATAGTAAAGCAAGTAGTGTGGTGGGATCTTCTTTAGTCAAGTAAATTCATATCTAATTTCAGAGGTAGGGGGTTTGATTCTTTTAATTGTAGGTATTTAGGTTTTACCTTAGGTATCCTGGACTAATTCTAGACCTGCCTATAATAAATAAGACTTGTGTATGTGATAATGATAAGATGAACAATTAAGACTAGGAAGCCATACCTTACTGTTTGATTTGTGCTGCATTTCGACATACTCACCGTTTCGACGCCAAAAGCTGTCACTCGGACGCAACGTCATCAAAGTCTTCGAAACTGAATTTGAACTTTATGTACGTGCGTGTAGGTCTATGTTGCTTTGTGGACCGTGACTTATATATCAGTCGGTGTTGAACCAGCGGAGCCGATATAGAAGTCATTGGCGTCCAAAAAGTTAAATCGACATCTGACTGTAATATTATATTATAAGTAGGTCTTATCACACTGAAAAGTCAAGTAGATAATTTTATGGTGAAGGTAATGCATTTATACCAATGACAAGTTATGTTTTGTATATTATTAACATAGGTATGCGGATTTTATTTTGAATTGTGATTTAAAATATAAACGTCTTCAAGAGAAGAATGAGCGAATTATTTGTTATGCTAACAAGTTTTTTTACTTTGTACATGTTGATAAAATAAAGATTTTGTTAAAAATATCATGATTTTATTCACCTTATCTCGTAGATACCTACTGTATATGAAGGGTCCACGGAAATATGACGGTCTAGTCAATTCAAATTACAGAAGGAAAAACCTTCTTACTTCTAACAGAATAAGGCGTGAATTTGTCCTGATTTTTTTAAGCACTGGACATGTTTTTTCCGTGGACCCTTCATATTTATTAAGATTCATTTAAATTTATTGCATTTTCTACAGGTCATTGGTATAATTCAGGCCTTTAACACAACCACTACCTATGTCCAAATTTATTGACATGTGATCCTGTTACCTTTGTAACTCTTCCAGTTAACCTTGTTAAAAGGCACACTTATAACATGTTTTATAGCAGAATAGGCAAACAAGTAGACTGATCCCTGATATTAAAGGAAATGTGTCAATTACTAAAACAATACTCCCTGGAGGCACTGGGTGAAAACCTTTTTGACGCCAAGACAAATACAAAAGCTATCACTCAGACGCCACGTCAATAAAATGTCAAATATGAATGTGAACTTTATGCACCTGCGTGTAGGTTTATATTGCTCTGTGGACCAGGTCTTATATATCGGTCTTTGGCGTTGAATCTGCGGTGCCAATATATCAGTCATTGGCGTCCAAAAGGTTAAACAAACGCGTGTAAGCGCGTTGGTAGTAGTGTCTGAAATGAGATAACTGCTCAATCATGAGCACCCATTAAAACACAAAGTGTCCATCCATTCAATAAACTATGTTGGCGATGGTACAGAAAAAAAACTGCAAATGACTGCTTACATTGATTTATTTGTAAATTAACAGCTAAAATAAAATAAACATTAAAAAACGGAAATCAGGGGCAGTCAATCTACGTCCTTGAATTGAACTAACTGAGACTTCCCTCAGAACAGGACTATGGTAACTAATACATATATTTTATAGTTAGTAAAGATATATATTAGTTACACTAGCCTTTGCATAATTCACATATTTGGATAAAACTACTATTACTTGAGTGACAATCCCCGTCAAAACAATTTTGCAGTAAATGAGATATGTATTCGCACTCGCTTAGCGTAAGACCGGACGTATAAATGAAAGATTATCAAAATAAAATCATTGATATTAAATAATTTTCAAATATAGGTACTTAGTTCATACTCCCTGTGAAACTAAAGGAGCTTTGAGAGCATTCCACTGTTTCGTAAACATCCTTCCATGGACACCACAATGCTAAAACAAAACAGAATCCGAATAGATATTTACAGTGTCTTTTTAACCTTTGTGACTTTTACTTTTTTTTTTGAAATAACAAAGCTGTCACTCACATGCCAAGTCAACAAAATGTCATAAATAACTGAAATTGAATTTTACGCTCTTGCGTGTAGGTCTATATTGCTCTGTGGACCAAGACTTATATATCGGTCTTTAGCGTTTAACCTGCGGTGCCAATATAAACAGTCGTTAAAGTAGCCCATTTCTTCTGATTTTAAGAAATAAGTGCTTTTGAACAGTAGTTTCCCAAACATGTGAACATTTCCCCGCTTAACTCATCAGTTTGATGTATGCGCGTTGGAACCACGCCTTGGGGTCTGTATGAGCGTAGTATTCGTGGAAGATGGGCTCGACGAGCGTATCCGGAGGCACCAGCTTGTATACCTTCTCGCCGTAGTATGTGCCAACCTGGAATATACCGGTTTTGATTAGTGACTCTATCGGCTCAATAGTCATTGACGGCTTTACCACAGAACGAATGTAAGAGTCGACTAAGGGATTGAAATGTCACTGACCATTCTTTGATAGAAGATTGATGATGGGGAACAGCGTCGTCATAGTGGACACATTACTGCGATCGCCAATCAGTTTGCCCAGCGTGGCGATTATGGGCATTTACCTCCTAATGCGTCTATGTTACGCATAGTTAATAGGAGAGGCCTACGTCCAGCAGTGGACTGAGATGGGTTGATGATGTGTGATGTGTTACCATAGAATAAATAAGAGCAGAAGGGTCACTGTGGGCTAAATTCATCGTTGCGTGACGTACAACGCTGCCCGGCTAGTCGTGTTAATTTGCACCTAATAAGTATCTGATAAGATAACAGTGTTAGTAAAACGTTGGACGCCGGTGACACGCATATGTGATCGAAAAAACTGTACTCCTATGCCAGTGACACACATACGTGATCAAAGTAATCTTATTCTTATGCCACTAGCATTAATCAAGTTCTCACTCCTATGCCAATGGCATAGAAATACGAACGTTTTTGACACAAGTGCTGTGTCGCCGGCATAGGAGTACAATCTTTTCGGTCACACATGCGTGTCACTGGCATAGGATTTCTATCAGATAATTTCGATCGGCATAGTATAAGCACTTAGAGAAACAGTACCGGAGGCAAACGTGTTAATAAGAATTGAAATTAAATGTAATTGGTGCACTATTTAGGCAAAATATCGGCTGCTAGTATTAAGTTACTTGAGAATGAATTTTATTATCATGATAATTAAATTGACTCTGTCAAAACCTGATTTGTATAGCTGGTATTACGCGAGCACGCGGCGCTCGTGAGTCGTGTCATTTATTATATGCACAGTTATTACAGGAAAGTAAATTCAATTTAGTAACAAATACCGGTAGGTAGTGTAAACTTATGATGACACTATTCAAATTTAAGAGTTCCACACAAGTGACCAACTGGTGTGTTCATTTATTAATGATGGAAAATAACTATTATTAGTTCTACCAATGAAATTAGTTAATATCATTTGTTTCTTTCACTTGTGTCATCATAAGTAAATAAACATCTATATGATGCAATGATTGCATTCATTATGGTGACATGAATTTACTCTTTAGTCATTTTCAATTGTCAACTAATGAATAAAGCAGGTTTTTTCTCCATACAAAAGAACTGTTCTAATTTTGTTCTTTTTCGGCATTTGGTGTATAAATTATTTTTTAATTGAGTAATTAAACAATACAATGTTGTTAATTACATAAGATTTCGAGAACTAGGTAAATGAACTTGTCAAAGTGAAGTGGAAAAGATTGTTCGAGCCATAAAATCTAAAGCCGTTGGATGTGATGATGTGAGTCGTTACATGATAGTCTCAGTATTAGACTGCGTGCTGCCTGTAATAACTCATATCATTAACTCCTCTATCCTTAACGGCGTTTTCCCTTCACTTTGGCGTAAAGCTTTTGTAATTCCTCTTCCAAAAATAAGTAACCCCACTTGTCTTAGTAATTTCCGACCGATCTCAATTCTCCCATTCTTGTCGAAGATCGCTGAAGCGGTTGCTCACATACAACTCTCTGACTTTATATATTCCCACAAACTGCTGAGCCCGTTTCAGTCCGGTTTCCGACCTTGCCATAGTACATCCACTGCGCTTATAAAGGTCACTGATGATATCAGCCGTGGCATGGAGAGTCAAATGGTCACAGTACTTGTCTTGATTGACTTCTCAAACGCGTTTAACACTGTCGATCATGAGATTCTCCTTGCACTTCTTAAACACATAAATATGTCTCCTTTAGCCGTTAACTGGTTCGCTTCCTACCTTGGGGGCCGACAGCAGGCAGTTCGTGTAGACCGGACCTTGTCGGACTGGTGTGACCTGGCTGCTGGTGTACCTCAGGGTGGTATTCTCTCCCCTCTTCTCTTTTCCACTTTCATAAACTTTATTACTCCCGAATTTCGCTGCGCATACCATTTGTATGCTGATGACCTACAGCTGTACGACCAGTGCAGGATTACTGACATTGAACTCGCCGTTGATAGGTTGAATCGCGATCTGTCACACATCCAGCAGTGGTCGGAAAGGTTTGGTTTGTTTGTGAACCCTGGCAAATGCCAAGCCATTGTCATCGGCAGCTCTCGACAACTGGCTAAGTTAGACTTTGACACTACTAGGCCCGTGCACTTCAATGGGATTCCTATTCCTTTTAGCCAGAGTGTTAAGGATTTGGGGGTGCAGTTGGATTGTACTTTAAGCTGGAGACCACAGGTAGCGGAGATTAGCCGAAAGGTTACGTACACTCTCCATGCGCTAAACAAGCTAAGAAACTTTTTGCCCGTTAAAACTAAATTGTTATTAATAAATACCCTGATATTTCCCATTATCGATTATGGTGATGTGTGTTACCCGGACTTGACGGAAGAACTTTTGGATAAGTTGGAACGACTAATTAATAACTGCATTAGATTTATTTTCTGTCTCCGAAAATATGACCACGTGTCCTCATTACGATCTCAGCTCGGTTGGCTCCCCATACGCGAACGTCGTAATGTACGCATGCTTTGCACTCTCCACACCATTCTTTATGATTCAAACTCCCCTGCCTATTTAAAATCTTTCTTTCACTTTTATGGTGCATCCATCGTTCGTCATTTTCGCTCTACTGGCAATCTTTCTCTGCCTATCCCTCTCCATCGAACTGGCTTTGTCTCTGATTCGTTTTCCATCCGGGTGGCTCGTCTATGGAACGGTCTTCCTCCTAGCATCAGGAAATTATCCAACAAGCACGCTTTTAAAAAATCCGTGCGTAATTTCTTTGCTGGTTGCTCTAAGAAAAACTAATTGGTATCTCCTTCATGAGCAAGTTATATTATTATATTATATGTATATATGTATGATATTTATATAAATATATTAGAGTATGTTATAATGTATGTATATATATGTACGATTTTGTAATTGCTTTTTAATTAATTTATTATACACAGATTTGGTTTATATTTATATAGTTGCGCCGCCTACAATTTTCTCTGCTTTGCCCCAAGGTTGCCTGGTAGAGAATGCCTCATGGCATTAAGTCCGCCTGTTGTACTTTAAGTTTTACTTTTGTGCAATAAAGTTTAAATAAATAAATAAAGTAAATAGTATAAAACATTTTCAAATACTCAACTATTTCGAGGTTTTTCAAAAAAAATGGTCCTAATCCCTGGAATAAAGTTTTTTTTATCTCCTGTCAGCTCACCTCCCATCCAGGTACATCCTTCATCAGCTCCGCCTCAGCATCCCTGTTCCTGCGCAGCTGCTTCAAGTACTCGCGGTCGCGCTCAGCTAACAGCATTGGGTAGATGGCCATCTTGGCAGAGCGCATCTCAATCTCGTGCTTCTTGATCCATTTGTAGTTTAGGTAGTGCAGATAGGCAGCTCCGGTAGTCAAGCCAATGAAGCCCGCAAACATGGCATATCCTGCAATGGTATTATTGTTATTAAAACCTAGTAAATCATCTAAACTTTACGAAATTAGACTAATGAACTATTCTACATCAAATTACCAATTTTTTCTGTCAATTGAGAAGGTCCATCAACCTTAAGAACATAGTTTGATGATAATATTGAGAACAAAACAGTATATTATCCTACTAATGCAAATACCAGCTATCTGCACAAATCAGGTTTAGGCAGAATCAATTTATGATTGAATTCATTCAATAAATAACATAATACAAGCACACAGCTGGTATCTGCAGTAATAGGACGATATTATGACACCAATCCATACCATACTTTGTTATTGTTATAATTATGTATTACGATAAATAAATTTTTGATCTTTTTTTTCCTTTTATAGAGTAAGATGAGTGAAGTTATTAGAGTATTTAAACTATCAATATTTATTAGAAAATGGGAATTTAATCAAAATAACAAACTGACTTAACCTAAATACGTTACATAATAAGTTTTATTGGGCAAAACAATGGAAAATTACGTTAACTGACCACTGAAGAATTGTTTAGCCGGGATCCTCTTGTAGGGAATGGGCTTATAGCCCCCTGGAGGAGGCAAGTCCTGTTTTCGGGCCAAGGCATCGCAGGACATTTTGCTTTCGAATCGAATCAGTGAGTCGAATCTCGAATGACTGTGGCTGACTGACAAATAAACGACACTGACAGTTTTTTGACATTGACAGATTGCGTTTCGTATTTGCTTCGTTAATAAACATGCATGATAATGAGGCATCACCCGCATGAATAGATATCTCCATAGCAACCCGTCATATTTATTTTCGCGATTCTTCGCTATTTGGACAGCATTTATCAACTAGTATTTTTTGTGAACGATGGAGGAAGTACAACCGAGTAACATTGATGCTGAAGCTCAAGCCGATATTCCAGAGCCAGAAGTTCCGGATGCAACTTTGAAAATACGACCTCTTGAACGGGTCACATTATATCCCAAAGTTCCCCCGGAGCCATCTGCTTATGGGAAAGGAAAAGGGTATAGTCGTCCATGGATCTTGCAGGACGGTAGGGCGCCACCTGAGAAAGGTAGCGAAATGAGGAACAAATATACAACTCCAAAAAAGCCTCCACGAACTATGGGTAAGTTTTTGTTGTTTATTTCAACTTTTTCTTTTATTATGGTCATGAAATAATTATTTGTTCTTCTAGGTATCAGGAAAAAAATGTTGAGGGACTTTTTCTGGGAACAAATGCTCGAGGAAGTCATAGATGAGTTGGCGACCACCACTAACGTTTCCGAGTACTGCACTGAATATGAGGCCAACTTTATGAAGGATAATTTTGAGCCTCGTAACTTAGAGGTTCCGCTGGACAAAAACGTAAGATACTCTAAGAGATTCAACCCCTTTTGTAGATTTATCTATATTTACATGCATCGTGGTTAGAGTTGTACTTTCCCGAGAACATTCTCAGTTTTGTATGGGAAATATTCTCGGGGGAGAACATTCTCCATACCGATCGGAGAACATTCTCGGGCACGGTACAACTCTAATCGTGGTATGTGATGGAAACCGTCTCCCTAAGGATGTTCACAATGAAAAGCACTGCTAACTTGATCTGTGGATGCTATTCAATATAAAATCTGTCTACATTACTCAGCAGGCCTAGCCAAGATGCCATTTTGGACAAGAATACCCAAAATCTTGGTGGGTATTTTTGCCCGCCGTTTGGTGACGGCAATAAGAATACATTTGTCGCCACCCCAACTCCTTCTGCGGGTGTCGTAAGAGTCGACGAAGCCGAAGGGATTGAAGTGTCACTGACCATTATTTGATAAAAGGTTTATGATGGGCAGCAGCGTCATCATAGCGGGCAAGTGGATTGGCGATCGCAGTAATGTGTCTAACATTACTGCGATCGCCAATCTGCTTGCCCAGTGTGGCGATTATGGGTATTTTCCGCCTAATGCGTTTATACGCATAAATAATAGGAGAGGCCTACGTCCAGCAGTGTACTATCATAGGCTGATGATGATTATGATGACCCACATCTTGGCAAAAAAGGCAGTTTTAGAGCAAAAAATGTGTTTGGTAGAAGAAAATTGTTTACTAAATAAGATATCCAACAATAAATAGGCTGTACAATCATTGAGCTAACCGTCAACATTTTATTCACAGATGCACATAAAGTATCCCTTGTACGGGACAGGGTCTAGTGCAATTACTTTCTACAGCGAGACCACCAACAAGACCGGGCCTGTGAGTATTAATATCTTTCACCCTGTATACAGTTAGCTGCGGAAGCACTGCAAAAGTCCCAATAGGTCACTGGCTTTAAATCGGGACTTATCATTACCGATTCGTAACCAGATTTGTACCGAATCCGGCTACAAGATGGGAAAGTTATTCTCATTTCGTAGCTGGCTATCAATTGGTACTAAAGGAACGCATGCCCAGTTTAGTAACAAAGCTACATTTTAATGCAATTCCGAGTTCTCGATAGTTAAGTAATGGATGCATAAGATATTAACATTTTGACTCTCGCAAACTTTTCATCAAGCGAGCCCGTGTCGCCAATAATACAGAATTACACCAAGCAGATCAAAGTTTGTATATGAATGGGACTCATTTTGACACAGACCATATCACACCTTCTTCTTACTTTCTCCTTTTTTTGAGCTTGACACTGATTGTCTGACATATCAGACTACGGCGTTCAAAAGGTTAAACTAGTTTTTATTTTTATTTTCTAGGGTGAAATTTTGGAAAAATTTCGAAGATGCCAGTATTTCACGAAGCCCATGGAAGAGAGGTTGGACAACGGTTGGGTATTGTAGTTTCGATTAAATAGCTATAACTTCAAATTTGAGCACATTATGATCCCCAAAATTCTATTTATTATTATTACATTTATATGAATAAAACTAGCTGAAACAGATAACTTATTTTTATTGTTTACAACGACTGCTAGGGCTACAATAATATATGTAAACATGATCATCTAACGCATGCTCAAAAATGCCCTCGTAAACCAAATACAAAATAATTATATCCAATCAAAACTTTGAAACATCACAACAACTTTCAATAACGGTCTAAGTTAGGCCGGCCTTATACATCCGGAATCAGAAATGTGAATACATTCGGATGTATAAGGCCGGCCTAATACAGAAATTCATAAGCGTGATGTATTGAAGAGGGGGTGACACTGCTCAATATTCAACAAAATTTCAAGACCGTTTTTGAAAGGTAATTTTGTAAAACGTGCAGCTTCAATATTTTATTTGTAACAATATCAAGTTTAATTAAAGCAAATAAGATAGCAATGATAGTTTCAAACTTGCAATTTTACATTCGCGTAAATATAACGAATTTTTAAAACAAGAGGTCTTCATCGTCCCAGCCAGCGAGCTGGCAAAATGTCTTAGGAATGAAGTCGCCGACGGAATCTGTAGACGGCAGCGACTTGCAGGCACATACGATGCTCGTGAGGCATTCTACGGAGCGAATACGGGCTGCGGCACGCACGTCTGAAATAGTTACATTACGATATAAGTGCATAAAATTCAGAAATTTCTTATGAACTTCACAGGGAAATTTCGAGGATTTGTCTTTCTCACTCTAATGACGCCTTCGTTTGAGTGACAGAGAAAAATCCTCGAAATTTCCGAATCTCGATTTTCGCGGTAGTAAGCCTGATGAGGCCCTACCGCGAACCCCGAACGTAGTTTTGCCTCTCTGCCACACTTGAAAGAGAGACAACACTTCGTTCGTGATTCGCGGTAGGGCCTCTGCACCGTTTGCTACAGATGTAGGTATTGTTATTTTTTAAAAGGTAGCTAACTTCCAGGATATACAAACCAATTTCAAACTGCAGCCGAGTTACGCTGTAAATTGAGCAATATACTCGTAAAGAGACACTAATATCCGTTTCCTATTTGAAGGTCAGTATTTTTCGTTAAAAGGAAATCTTCAAACCTAGAAATTCTAAGTCCCCTACTCACTTAGTGCGCAATAGTCAAAACGATAATAAAGCGTCCGCGCTCTATAATCCGAGACAAAAATCAATTCAGGGGCTGAAATCGGGAAATAAACAAAACAACTACAACAGCAGGATCGGTCTTGTGCATAAATTGCACGCTAGGTACCCCCCTATAAACGTCTCCTAATTTAGCAAACCGATAAGTATTGTTTGTTCCTTTCGATATTATAAATATAGAAGACCGAAAGGTCCATACAAAACTCAGCAGCTTGCTAAGTCAGGAGAGGTTTATGAATAAAGAGGCAAGTTTGAAGGGGATATCGAATTCGACCACTACAATTACCTTCTAGTAATAAATCCGCCTACCAGTTTCACCGCCTCCGACTTCCCCCTCTGGTGTATCTTCGAGCCGCATAATGGCTAGGGCTTTGGCTCGAATCTTCTTTGCCTTTACCATCTTTAGTCTGTGCATCTCCTCCCTTTCCTGGTAAATACAATTTTGACATGAATAGCGATCAGCGGCCCTACCGCGAAAAATGAAATTCGTAAATTTCGAGGACTTGTCTCTCTCACTCTAATGACGCCTGCGTTTGAGTTGACAGAGAAAAATCCTCGAAATTTACGAATTTCGATTTTCGCGGTAGTAGGCCAGGTCTCACCGCCAACCGACGTGATCAACCATTTTTAGCGATCGGGTGGTTGGCTCGACTTGTCAGTTTGTATGCACTTGCGATCAAGGCCGTTTGTATCAACCAAACATCGGTTGGGTCAACCGCACCGCGTTCTGTTTTTATATCAACCCAATCAAGGATGGTTGGCGGTTGGACCTGATCGTGTAGAAAGGCCTATAATACTCGCAGAAAACAGTAAAGTTATTCCACGAATATTGAAAATGGAAAATTTACTGCATCTTTGTCATTACACTTACACCTTAATTGGAGTAACAGAAGTAGTTGCTAGAAATTTCTAATTTTAGATATTTCTAATATGATTGGTGTGTCAGTATGTCACCGCGAGATAGATTTTTCATCTTTTACTTACTATATGAATAAGAAAGGGATCGATAGTCTATCCCGCGTCGATATATTGTTGCAATAATCCTGTGCTAAGCCTACTGGTTTAAGAAACTATGTAGTCTAGGTTTTTTTCGTAACACTTGTTGCAAGATATGGATTTAAACTTTTAAAATTTTCAGTCTTCCTATTACGTATCATAATGTCTTACCCTCTCTGCTAGTTCCACTTGAATGTATTTCATAGTGTTGAGTAGCTTGGGCATTATTACCTTTTCTATACCGTTCACTTTTCTGCAAGAAGTTTATAGAGCCAATTAATCTACAATAATTTTAATAGGTTAAACTTAACTGACAGCACTTAACGGCTTTTACGGGAGATTCCCTTAACAAATCCCGGTGCTACCAGTTTGAATAAAATTTAAAAACTGGTATATCATCAAACAATAAAAGTGCTCTACAGACTGTAATGTATTTGTGATTTGTTGATCGTCGATCGATAGCTCAGCTAGAATAGGGTCAATTACCTAACAGCAATCTTATCCAAAGTCGCAAGCCTCGTGTTCTCAAGCAGATTGATCCCATTAGACAAATGTGTCGTTTCCACTATAAAGGGAACTACTACTTCATTAGAACTATATTCATACGAATTATCCTGGTGGACTCGTGACAATTAATTTCCTTTGTCTATGTTACCACCTATCTGACAAACTCGATAAGATTAGTTAAATTATCACTTCTGCAGCTAAATGTTTAGGTGTATAGGTACCTCAACGTCGATCTAATCGCATTATCCAACAGAATACATGTATTTCGCAGCGAGGCAAACTTGATCAGAATATGAACGGCCTCGCGAAACGCTCTTTTGGCCTCCCCGGTGCGATGGCCGCCGGCCCCAAGTCCTGCATATCGGAGCGCGTCACTGGCCCCCAACTCTTCGATAGCGTGGAGGGTGACGGTGGAAACGCCGGAGATGTTCTCTGGTATGCGTTGGACGCGGATTTGGGCCTGGATCATAAAAGGCCATGACTGACAATACGATTTGTGATGTCGATCACTTTTTTGCGGCTTAGTAGGCACATTATTCCCCAATAAACCTAGAATGACCTGGACTGCCAAGCCTGCCTGACAAGCCGTGTGGTGACGACAGTAAGAATACATTTGTCAGCACCCCAACTCCTCCTGCGGGTGTCGTAAGAGTCGACTAAGGGATTGAAGTGTCATTGACCATTCTACAAGATTGATGATAGGCAGCAGCGTCATCATAGTGGACACATTACTGCGACCGTCAATCCGCTTGCCCAGCGTGGCGATTATGGGCATTTACCTCCTAATGCGTCTATACGCATTAATAGGAGAGGCCTACGTCCAGCAGTGGACTAACATAGGCTGATGATGATGATGACCTGGACTGGACAACTCGTTGCTAAACAAGGAACTGTGATTAATTTCATGGTTTGTGTCTAAAGAGTTTCGTTCTGGCCTATTACCGAGAACTTCAAAAATTTAGAGCATTTATCCAATTTATCTATGCCACTCTAAATGATGCCTTCGTTGGAGTAACAGACTAATCCTGGAAACTTGCACATTTGAAGTTCACGAGGGCCGCTTACTATGCTACAAAGACAGTTACAATGATCGAACATTCCAATGAAGTTTCCCGATTGCCTATTTAGGTAAGTCCTGCCTGCGACAAAGTAACCGAAAATGACTGACTGTTAGGTAAATAAAAATCCAGATCACAATTTAACTTTCATCCTTACCTCTTCAATATTCTCAAGCACCAACGCATTAGACTCCCCATTAGTGAACTTTACTGCCGCCAACGATATGTAGGCCTCCCTAAGCGTATGCCCAAGCATCGCCTGGGTGATCGACAAATCTGACGCAGTCTGGCGTCCCTTCAGACGCAGGGCTTCCGTCTTCCGCTTCAGCAGCTGGTACCCTCGATGGACCAACTCTTGTTGGCGTTTTATCTCTCGCAGCATAAACTGAGAAGCCGTGGCGGGGTACCGGTCTGTCGTGTTCATACTCATTTCAGTGGTTTTAGTAAATACTGGTTTCTATATGTGAATGTGTGGTTTCGTTGAGTTTTTGGACTAATTTGACATTATGTCAGCAAGGTGTGACAAGCAAAGATAATCTAAAATTTACAATTTTCAAGGAAGAGGTTAAATAATTTTGATTTCGCTCGAAATATTCGATTTTCAATGCTCTCCAACCATCCCCAACGCCATAGGTTCTAGTGGTGAATTTCCGTAGAGGTTCCAACAAAACTACGTAATCAATTTCTTAAGCTCGCAGTTAAACACGTCCTACCTAAATGGTACATGGCGTGAAGCACCTAATAACTGGAAATATTTTGGTAAAGAAAAAGGAACTTAATTTAGGTACCTAAGTCAAATTTCTTCTACCTTTTATTTCGAGTTATAAAGTTCTTCACGCCATGCTTATGCCACGAATTACTGATCGATGTTGCCCAACGAATTAAAATAACACTATTTTACGGCACTTGATTTAACAACAGTCAATATACCTATTAGGTGTCTCTATTTCAAAAGAAAATAAAACAGATTTTACGAAATATACATCATAATTAGATTTATTTATATTTACACATTTATTTCTCTTTACATTTTATAAATGTAATCTTTACACTTTTTCTTATTAAAGCAGTCTCTTTACTTATTTAAATGTCCGATCATTTAAAACTACGAAGTACTCGATGTTATTTACAATGAGTGGATCATTAATTCATTAACAACGTCTGGTTGAGTCAATGTAGAATATGTCTACTGTATAGAACTCTATTACGTAGGAGGAAATTTTCCGACATTCTTTAGGATTAATAAGTGCCAAGGAACAGTAATCGGTAATCCCAATTTCAATCTCAGTACACTATAATGAGATTCTTGGGGATCTTTTGCCCAACTGGGCTCTTTTTTCTGACTTCTTTCTCGAAAAATTTCTTATCATATTGGCTGGGGTCTAGTGAGTAGTTTCAACGGGTTACTGTCATATTTTCTTGAGTTTCCATTCATACTGCAAATCACAGTAAAGGTTGTCCTTCCTCCGACCAGACGGTGTTCTCCAAGTCTCAGCTATCCTGCCAATAATTATAGTTCCCCGTCGGCGGCGGTACTGGCATAGGAGGGCCCGTAGGAGCCCCGGCTCCGTATGGGGAGCCCTGTGGGGGCCCCGTAGGCGCTCCAGCCCCGTATGGGGAACCCTGTGGGGACCCATACCGTGGTCTGAACCAGGGCCTGCTGTTAAAAGGATATTGGTTGCTCGCGTATGCCGCCATGTTTTGACCTGTAGCATTAGGATAAGGGTTCGCGGTTTGGTTAGGAGGGAATGCCACGTTAGGCATGTTCTGGAGATTTGTTGTTTGATACGTTTGATTTGGAGCAGGTGTTGTGGATGGGGAATAATTTTGGGCTTGGGATACAGGGGTGGGTGTATAGTTTTGCGTGTTGGCTTGATTTGATCCATTAGCTGGCTGATACGTCGCTGGCGGTTGGGTTGTTGTTGTTTGGTTCACGTTATAAGTTTGCTGATTGCTGCCGTTAGTCGTATAACTCTGCTGGGTTTGTTGATTCGCCGCTGTGAACGCGGTTTGCGTTCCTGAAGCGTCATTGGTGAAGGTTTGCTGTTGATTCTGACCAGTCATCGTGTAGCTTTCCTGCGACGAGCTAGTTATATAATTAGTTTGATTAGTCCCATTGGTGCTTTCGTTTTCTGTGGAAGCATTTGATTGGCCATTGCCGTTGTTCGATGGTGGATTCGACGTCTGATTAGTGGGGACTGTGTATTGCACGTTAGGATTGGCGGGGACGCTTATAGCTCCAGCGTTCTGCATCATGTATTGAGCAGGCACACCTGCGTATTGGGATGTAGGGATGAAGGTGGAGTTTTGGGGCATTATTTGGTGGACTGGCTGCTGTTGAGAAGGGTTAGTTTGAGTCATAGGAGAGGCTGGTGGCTGAGCCTGGACTAAAGGTATGCTTCCAGAGACTGTTAAGTTAGGGTTTGTTAGCTGTTGTCCCGCGAGCGCTGCGTTTAGCTGTTGAGCTGACAGCTGCGTATTTAAATTGATTCCCGCTGGCATGTAGTGTGAGTTTGGTGGTAGATTCATCTGCATTAAGGGCATGTTGTATTGTACGCCATTAGGCATCAGTTGATTGGGTTGCATGACTGTGACATTCTGTCCTGGCTGTAGAACTTGCTGGCCTATGAGGCCTGGGGGCAAGCCTCCTTGGACAATATTAGGTTGGTTGGCTGGGATCATGTAGACCTGGCTATTCGGTTGGCCGATCATGGGCATCTGGCTGATGTTAAGCGGGTTCTGGAGAACCGTCATGCCCTGGGGCACGGTAATCATCTGCACGTTCTGGGTGGTGCTTTGAAGCTTGTTGCCCGCAAGGTCCTGCTTGTCTTTGCTCTGTATTTGTATGGCGCTTCTGTCCATCTGTCGGATATACATTCCGGTGCCTTCTTGCGTTACTCCTGTACCTGACACGCTGGAATAAATAAATACAAAATTAACAGGAATACCTTTTATCAAAATACTCCAAAAACAAACAAGATTAGGTTTTGTGTTCTTTATGTCTTATTATTTTAACTAGGCAGAATGGATGGCGACCATTTAAGATGGATGGGATGCTGTGTAGCTGGCGGTAGTTTTCACGATGAAAGTTACCCTATGAAGACAAAGTGGATATGATTACGATCCTCAGCAGTGTGGGACCGAAAAAGAGATATAGAATTTAATATAGTGTATGATTATCTGATTATTGTGAATATTCGCGGATCTGTTACGTCACGAAATTCGTTTTTAATCCACGGAGATTTTGAGGTTGGGTTTCACGATGATGATTTTGTTTGTGTATTTGGGCCATGCCCATGGCAAAGGACCCCGGGCCTAAAGTATGGAAAATGTGGTTTCAGTCAAATCTTCTGAAATTTTGATATGTTATAGATTTCAGTGCCCTGAACAAAAAACTCTATGGGTGCTACCACGGTTTCCGGGTCCCTTTCCATGTTCTGCTCGATTTTGTACCAGATAACAAAGTAGTACTTATATTTTAAAGACAAACGAGTCTTAATCGCGTAAACTTACGTTTAATTATATCCTGACGTTTCGGGCATGACGTTACACCCGTGGTCGCAGGCAGACACGTTAAGACCCGTTTGTCTTTAAAATATGAGTGATAATCGTGAAAGTTTAAATCAATATAAAGTAGTACTTAGTTCTACTTCGGGTCTATTTATTTAAACAATTGACATTAGTTTGAACCTTTTTTGTGATAATGCTGGTTAGTTAAACACATAAAACGTCTACATACAATGCCGGCTGAGTTCAGCAATCGGCCACAATTAATACACACACGGGACTCGTTGTTGAACTCAGCCGGCATGTTGTTCATAGATTCTCTGAACGAAATAGCAGATTGATTTTTTTCTTCGTTGTTTTCTGGTAGGTATCCGCCGCAGTGCACGAAAAACAACAGCATTATTACATACGAAGCAATGTCCTGTATTTAAAAGTAGCGCCATATTTTCTAATGTTTGAATGAGTTCATATTTTACAATGTTAAGTAGGTATATTATAGAATAACACATTTAGCTATAAACGATAAGTCAATCACGTGCGTATGAAGTAGACATTGTAGACGTTTTATGTCTTTATCTAACCAGCATTATCATGAAAAAGTTTCAAACTAATGTCAATTGTTTAAATAAATAAACCCGAAGTAGAACTAAGTACTACTTTGTTATCTGGTACAAAATCGAGCAGAACATGGAAAGGGACCCCGAAACCGTGGTAGCACCCATAGAATTTTTTGTTCAGGGCACTGAAATCTATAACATATCAAAATTTCAGAAGATTTGACTGAAACCACATTATCCATACTTTAGGCCCGGGGTCCTTTTCCTTCAACAGCCTCTCAACACCGTCCCCAAATGACGGTGCAACGACCGTCCCACCCTTGTGACATTGCGCGACATGCGACCCGGCCACAGCTGCAGTAGCGGAAACGCGGGAGCAGCCACACATACTCCAGGAGGAGTACCGTTTGTATATTCAGTTTTGGGCCAGACTTATGTGACAGATATATTTTATTCGAGAATGGTGAAATTGGCCCTTATGATCAAAGAGCTCTCAACTCTGAGTCATATAGAGCAAATAGAATGAAAAAAAGTGTTAGCAAATCAAAAGAAGAACCACTTTCGCGAGAATAGCCGATTTTTTAAATTACTTACTTAGTCTGCTGTCCAGAAGACACGTGAATGATGGTGCCGTGCGCCGGATTGATCTTCATCCCCATACTGACCACGGTGTTGTCTCTAGCTGCAATAACAATCAATTGTAGCACCCACTAAAACTATCTACACGCAACGCTACGCAATGCCGCTACTGCAAATGTACAAGTATAATCCAACGGGATAAATGTCTGTCATAGTCAAACAAATATATAAACGTACATCTCAGGGAGGCGGTACATATATAGCCAGGATATATGTATTGGTCAGCAGATACAGGCTGTAACGTGTTGTGATAGGTAAATTCGTAAGGTTCGCCTGGATTTGCGAGGTCTCAATTTTGTTTGTCTACGGCAGAAACTGACGGAAGTAGCCCCGCCCGCAGCAATCAACGCCGCGAACATGACTGTAAAAGCAGTCTTGTTGTCGTTTCAGCTATCTGTTAAAAAAAAAGGTTAATAAAGAACAATGTTTGGATGAAGTGCTGTTTATGCTTCCTCTTCCGGCGTACTTTGCTCTGCCATCCTGTCTTAAACTAAGAGACATGCAATAACAAAATTAATAAGATAATCTCCGAGATTACGGGAATGCGAAGCCACGCTTAGATGTTTATCTGTACACCTGTCAACAAAAATGTTTTAATTAGCAAAGGAACGCCGAAACAAACGGCGTCAAGTAAGGAAGTTGATGCACGCAGGATGTGAAGAAACGAGTTATTTTGTCGATTCTCAGCAGTTATCTGAAATCTTAGCCTAGGCATGCGTACATTTAGATAGGAACATAAGAAAGGAAACAAATAAACTCCGCTCGATTGGTATTGTGTTCGACACGTTGAGTTGAGTATGCTCAGTAGATCAGATTCCGTACATGCAATTACAGGTACCGTAATAACGTTGTTTGAAACAGTCTCAGTGATGACATTATCACTACTGCTGGACACCGCTCCGTAGTAGATTACACCTTTATAAAAAAAACAAGTGCTTTTCTACACTTGCTGACACCAAGCCGCCGATTCCATTTCATGCTTGCGTCCTGTTATGGGGCCAATAGCAAGATATTGCTACTACGATTAGAAGTATATCTAACCCACGTACTGTGCAAACTTTATCTAACGCCCTTTAGTACCACAAGTCGCGGTCCCTATGACGATGTATTCCTGCAGACCCTTATGATTATGATAAATAAAGTTAACATGCAAAAATGGTGGGATGTTTATAAACTTCTCCATCAATGAGCATCTGGAAAAAAATATTTAATCACTTATCAAGTATTAAATGCTATGCTTTACGCTATGGCAATACTTATTTATTACGATTAGATTAAACTGCGCTAAAGCTTGTCAACCAACTGCACGAAAAAGACTCCTGTTTTATTAAAAACTAAAAAACGGAGGCTTGTTTAGGCTCCTAGACTTGTACGTTCTTGTAGAATTGAATGGTTCGCTATTGGAGAAAGAAGGGATAGACCGACATGTCGCTGTTTTGCGAAATCGTCAAAAACTTTATATGATGGGTTGATGGGTAATAGCAAGACTAGTAAGATATTATCGAGATGTGTATATGACTACGCTTGCTTTCGCTTTGGCCAGTATAGGGACGCTTGGCTCTCATAGCTTATATCTTTACGCTTTCGTTTAGCAATCATTCTACAGGTTTCGAAGTAATGAGATACATCAACATTTGTTTGATTGATGACGAATTTTACCACGCTTATGTTTACTTGTATCAGTGATATGGAGTTATACCGTGGGGTATTTTTTCTATGCTTCATTTTCGTTGTATCTAATACCTACCGTAAAGATTTATTTTGGATAATAGTATCTTATAAAAATACCTAACGATATAATTAATTATTTCTTCTTCATCATCAATCATACTTGACGGCATAAATAGATTTTTGTACTCTACGCGATTGCTGCCTGTATTCAAAGGGGTGAGCCTAGTGAGTCTTTGATTACGCGTATGCGAAATATATCAACAATAAAGAATCTGGCCTACAGCTGACGCTAAACTATCTGCGCTGCAGTAGGTATGTTTACGCCAATTTTTGGAAACGCCGTGCAATATATTACGCCACGAATTCATAATTACGCCAATTGCATTCTAAAATGTCACGATTATCAATATGGATTGATTCATTCTTTGCAAAGAGTCCATCTGAGTCCAGGTGACCTATAAAAAAAACAAGTTTAAATAACTAAGATTATTATCGGGTTCCCAGAATTGTAGAGTCAGCGTGGTTAAGAGTTCCGATTGTTCTGAAATAAAAATTATTATAACTAAGTTGAAACAACTGCAGCAAACCGCCATGTAGATTAATGTAGTGTTATTGATTTCTGGTAACGTATTTTCATTTTTCATCTAAGAAAACTGATCACCGCCATCATTGGGAAACCTAGAATAAAAAAACGACTGTCAAGGCTGAGGTTCGATTCTGTTTGGGAATAAATAAAAAAGGAAATAATTAAAAAGAAGACTGCAACCTGTAAAGTAAACCGTAGAAAAAAAATCGTGGCTTGCGGTTGGTTACACACTGATATCTACATACATGACATATATATGCATTAACACAATGACCAATTAATTACGCCAAAAGTTTAATATATTAGGTTAGTTACTACGCCAAATGTACATGATTTACGCTTACTCATTAAATTCACAGAAGTGTTTTATTGCGATAATGTGTCAATTCCACGTCTAGATCGATCTGTTAAATTATCTATACTGGAAGTCTTGTCCGACAAATTAAAAACAAAAACAAACAGTAATTTATGCATTAAAAAAAATGTTTTTGCTTAAAAGATTGATTAAGATTTTAAAGTTCGTTGGGCTTTGTGCCCTTTTTACCCCGGACTTTAAGTAGTGCACAATAATGTCTGTAAATTAAATACTTAAACTCAATGAGGTATTTCCTCACATGAAAAATGTCCTGGTTTTCCCAGGATGTAAGTTATGAAAAATTTAAGGATGTGAAAGACACATTATCGCGGAAGTCACGACAAGAAGTTCAATACCTGCAGCTGCGGTCCACGTGCGAGAGTCTCGCGTCGAGCTCTTGTCCTGGCCCTGCGACCTGCGTTACACACAACTTTCAGTACATCACTCGGTACACATGCATACACATCCCCAAATTATACTCCAAGACACCGAATATTTTCTTAAGGAATCTTGCAGGCAGCGCGTAATCCCAAAAATCTGCAGACGGTGCCTATTCTCCCATTGAATCTTGGTCTCGAGAATTATCTCACTAAATCTTGGGCATGGCGACTAGAAAAGTTCCTCCAAAAATCTTTAAGCTTCGGTTCTGGAGACTAAAGCTAGAATAGTAGAGGTTGCAACAGTGATGCAGCTTCATTCGAAAGCAATTTCGAAAATCTTCTTATATTTTTTCTCTGCAGTTGAAAAGTGTAATACTTTCAGAAATAATGTAAGATAAACAACACAGTAACGCCAAATGCTTTGGTAATTTATCTTTAAATAATTTTGATTGTGTAAGGATTATTTCTGCAAATATAGTTTTACGATAGACTCAAAACCAATTAGATTCATTTTAGCAGTTTTTACATTACAAAATGTCCAGATTTCAAGTCTTTCGTAACGGGTAGCTGAAAAAGAAGTTGTATTAGTAATACAAATGTTTTTTTTTTAACTTGCTATTATCACATACCCAGCAGGTGCTATTGGTCTTAACTGAAGCTGACTTGGGGTTCCGTCAGACAGCCGCTTTTGCCCTCTACTCTCTTGGTTCATGTTTTTTGTCGGTGTTGATGTGTTCTGAAAGAGTCGGTAATCTTATCCACATGAACATCAAAGGAGGAATAATATCAATGGCAAGATTAATACGTTAAGAGCAGACACAACATATTAAATGTACTTTGTACAGGGGTCCTACTCCATAATCCGTAAATTTCGAAGGCGTTATTAGAGTGACAGAGACAAATCCCCGAAATTTGCGGATTTCGGAGTTGGCGGAGGCCAGGGTTTCGTTTTATAAAGTTACAATTTACTGTTGCTGTTTGCCTCTCTAACGCACGCACTTATTGGCTAGAAAAGGAGGCAAACAGCAAAATTGTAAGATGTAACTTTATAAAACGCGACCCAATATCAAATTGGATAACTGATTATCATAGTGATCCATAGATAACTACAATAAGTTAATGTGTCCGTTCTTGTATACTTTTAACTTAATGTATGTAATTTTAAACTAAACAGTGAGACATCTAATAGCTTAAACAATGGGACTGTGAGATCAAGCACTAAATTATAAACTTAGGAGGATTAAATTAGTAAAAGAAACCTATAAACCAATGTATTGCAACAGACCTCAACCATAAAGCATAAACAAGTGAAAGGTAAAACTGTTAAATAGTCATTTCCTTAGCCTCAATGTGTTTCACACACAATTTAAGATGATTGTAAGGATTGAAACTATTAATTAAAAGCTTTAGAACATGGTCCTCTCTTATTTTAATTCTAACCTGTTGAAGAATTATCCGACTAGACTAGACATTACGAAGAAGAGTTTCAAACCATAAAGAGAAAACCATGTTAATTGCTTCCTTTTATACTACATTTGTTTACGTATCAAAATCTCGTGTTGTGAGTCTTAATACATTACCCGCAAGATATTTCAACAATTTAATTTTTATATCATCACCAGCCTAATAGGTTTGCCTTTCGTTTAGATGCACAAGTTAACAAGCAGTAAGAATTATTCACTACTTCTCTAGTAGTGAATAATTTTTACTGCTTGTTAGATTAATATTGGTAATCCCACGGATTTTGACGTAAAAAATGTCGTATTGGGCATTTCTCCGAGCGGATCAACCGCCGTGACTTCGATGGCAGCCTTATAACACGAATCCCGTGAGAGATGCAAGAACTTTCGGATATATTGTTAGACGTAGTTGACAACTACCAATATATCCAAAAAATGTATGAGAACTATGAGATACCCACGGAAATCGGGTAATATAATAATGTTGCCACCCTGAGAAATGCCCTATTACAGTTTAGTACGGTCAAATCGTACATAATTTTACCCTAAACTCGCAAATCAAGTAGTATCGCTGCATTTTTGGTATGTTGTTTAGACACCATAGGACAGTATAAAACCATATTTTGCAAGCAAAAAAAAGTTGTGCTAGCTGGGTAGTACATGAAAAACTGCGAAATTTACGGTCATTTTTTAGTTTCTGATTTTTATTTAAAAAACCTTTCGTTTTTTGATATCATATGTAAATAAACGTTTAAAGACTAATAAATTTCCAACAATTTGAGCTAACATGCATTACCGTAGGTCTTATAGTTTCAGAGATTCGAGACTTTAAAAAGTACCCCTTTTTGTAAACTAGATAAAATTTTGTGTTTTGCTAACGTTTTCGACTTAATATCGCCTCACCTAATTATGCTACGAAAAACATGCAATAATGACCTTATAGCGCACTTAATATTCTTTAATTTAAGGGTAAAATTAGGTCTGTGAACATTGTAGTTGAAAGTATAAACCCGAAATTCCAAAGGCAGGAGGCCCGATATCTAAGTTTTTCATACAAATCGCAAGTCGAGTTGCAAAGCTACAATTTTGGTATATTATAAAGGCCTTATAGATATATACGAAAATGCATATTAATAGAAAAACAAAAAAAATATTTGGGCATAGGACGTAAAAAACGGAAAAAAAATCGCACTTTTTTTAGTTTTTGACGTTTAACTAAAAATCTATTATCTTTTTGATACTGATTGCTATAAAACTAAGAAAGAACATTAAATTTGAAAGGATTTGAGCTACGTTGCATCACCGTAAGTTATATATATTTTGAGATACGACATTTCATAAAGTGCCCTTTTATCAAAACATAAACAAATTTTAGGTTACGTTAAAGCTATTCACTAAATATTGGCAAAACGTTCGCGCTAAGAAAAAAAGTAATAGTAGATAATAACTACATTAAATTTGGAACAAATTGAGCCGATAACAATTACTGTAAGTGTTATAGTTGGGGGTATACGAGGCTTCAAAACATGCATTTATTTTCTTAACTTAATGAAAGGGCACATTTCGAAATGTCTTATCTCTAAATCTATATAATTTAGGGTAATGCAAGGTAGCTCAAATCCTTTCAAATTTAATATTCTTTCATAGTTTTATAGCAATTAGTATCAAAAAGTTATAGTTTTTTAGTTAAACGTCAAAAACTAAAAAAAGTCCGATTTTTTTTCAGTTTTTTACGTTCTATACCTAAATCTTTTTTTTTTCTTCTTGTAATATGCATTTTCGTACATCCCTATAGAGCCTTTATAATATACAAAAAATGCAGCTTTGCAACACGACTTGCCATTTGTATGAAAAACTTAGATAGCGGACCTCCTGCTTTTTGAATTTCGCGTTTTTAGTTTCAATTACAAAGATTACTGACCTGATTTTACCCTTAAATGAAAGAATATTAAATGCGCTATAAGATAATTATTTCATGTTTTTCGTAGCATAATTAGGTAAGGCGATATTAAACCAAGATCGTTAGCAAAACTCAACATTTTATCTAGTTTACAAAACAGGGTACTATTTGAAGTCTCGAATCTCTGAAACTATAAGACCTACGGTAATGCATGTTATCTCATCTTGTTACAAATTCATTCATCTTTAAACGTTACCTGATACATATTGTCAAAAAACGTAAGGCTTTTTTTATAAAAATCAGAAACTAAAAATAGACAGTAAATTTCACAGTTTTTCACGTATAACGCAGCTAGCACAACTTTTTTTTGCTTGCAAAATGTGGTTTTATACTGCCCTATGGTGTCTAAATAACATACCAAAAATGCAGCTTTACTACATGTTTTGCGAGTTTAATGTACGATTTCACCGTACTAGTTAGATGATTGATTAAAATGATAAAAGAAAGAGCAAGCTTGGTGAGGCGATGCAACACATATAAGTATATGCTCACGGATAGCACTTGTGGAGACGACGCCTGCCCAGTGGATATTATATTTATCAAAGAACCACTGCTCACTATGGGCTGTGGGGAATTCATACAAATGTAGTCCATACAATAATTACAACAGCTTATATTAATTTATTGCAAAAATGTTTCTTTCAGAGAATGCTTTCTTAAGACACTACAAGCTAAAACATGAGAGTAAATAAAAGTTTTCTAATAAGTTTTTTTTAATCCAGCTGTATATTTTAATAATAGTAATAGCAAGCTATAGTGAGAACTTAAACTCACTTGTATTTAGATACTGCGTGCAACATGTTACGAGGAGCCTAGGTCTCTTCGAGTACCAAGTCTGCCGCTACCGTGAAAGTAGTGGTGAGCTTAGTGCTTGACAATGGAGACCTAGGCTCTCTGAATCGTGTAGCGCGTAATTAATGAATCTACGTGAGTTTAGCCGCGTAGTTATATTTCATAATACCTTCTTTAGATGTTTGTTTTATCTTTTCATTAATATTTTTGACATTTTTGTTTCTACACATATATGTATGCGTAAATTATATAATTTTTATTTACCTTCTGGTTGAGTTGCATGATGGTGCCAGTGGCTTGTAGCTGCTGGAACTGTGCTGCCGACAGCGGGAGGGACGTTTGAGGCAATCCACCCGCAGGGGCTATCTGTTGATGAAGGAAAAAGTTTGATTTCATAAGATAAATAAGTCAATTTTTAAGAAACATTTGTTACATTTTTTTTTATTGTAAGATATGTATTTAAATTAGATAGAAAAATAACCATGGTACAAAATTTCTAATACTCACTGAAACAAATTGTTGTGGTTGTAAATTAGGCAATGCCTGATTAGCAGTTAAATCTTGTAACTGCTGGTATGGGATCAACATGGTCTGTGAACCTGGCATTGCCCATTGCACCGTGTCAGCACCCTGAATATGATATTTCACTTCTTTGTCTCCTTTATCTGTGCTATACAGAATTTTCTGTGAGGCATTTGTACTCTGAGCAGCACAAACTACTGGTGTAGCCGTTGCTGAACTCACTGTTGTTGTGTCAGATGATGTTAAGCTAGCTTGAGGAAATGATAAACCATTAGGCAATATCATTGACATGGAAGACGGAACTCCACTCAGACGTAATTGGGTTACATTGACTGGCTGCATACTAGACAAATCTACAATCTGAGTCCCACCAAAGTTAGGTTGCTGTAAAGAGCCTAAGTGTTGTGCTATGGGCAAATGTGTAAAGTTTGCCGCATTGGAAACTTGCACACCAGGCTGAACTATAGGTATTAATTGACCGTTTTCCTGATTAAGCACATATTGTTGTTGAGGTTGCAGGAGTTGTAAGACAGTGGGTTGTCGGACAGTCATTAGGGGAGTTGTGGCCGGGGCAACACTGACGACGGGTGGGATGACTGTCTGATGTGCTGGGGATGTTAATGTAGAGGGCGTGGAGAGCGCCACGGTGGCTACAGGGGGCGGCGCGGGCGGCGGCGCCGTGGTGGTGGCTAGCGTCGGCGGCGGCACATTCAGCGGCGGCGGCGGGCCTGTCGCCTGCTGCGCCGCGCTCCACTGAGCTAACTCTGCACGAATTGTTTCAATCAAGTTCAACGCCAGCGACCGAGCAGCTGCCAGAGCCTCAGATCTCGTATGATGCAGAGCCAAATGTAGAGGCTCAAATTTCTCACTTTTCAGTACTGCTAACACACCCGTTTCCGACCGGATATACTCTATGTTGGTTCCATTCTGAAACATGAAACGCCTTAATAGAATTTACCTTCAAATTAAACAAGAAATCTAATGAGACGAAAGCGGTAACATACTGGTCCAAGAATTCGTCCTTTTATGTCGAAGGCTGCTGGCGCGTGATCCAGACCTATGTAAACTTTTTCAACTAAACCTCCAGACATAGTTTCAACCATTAATTAATATATTTCACTTCAATATTGTAAATTTATGAAAAGCATCTTTTTTGGAAATGAAGACGCGACTTGACGCGAAATTGACAATTAACTTTTTTTTCTTCCAATATTTCAATGGCGTTACCACAGATAACATAAACGGACGAACAACATCTAGATTGTTTCGTCGCAACGAACGAAACGCTGTTATTGTTATAAAAAGATGATTGACACTGACACAGACACATGTGGGTTCGGGCAAAAGTCAAAACAAATAGTAAATTTACAAAATATTGACAAAAGACTAAACGTAGAGCTTCTCGCACGTTTTAAAATCTACATAAGGCTAATAAAATGCAATCAAGAAATCTTTATACGGCGATAAGAAGATTGTCGATATCTGCAACGAAATGTAACTCATTTGCAGAGGAACTTCACAAAAACTTCATACCTACGAACCAATTCCAAAGGACTCTGCTTTCTGCAGGATCTGCAGCAATTTCCCTCTTCAATCCATGGCGGGGCGATATGATCGCTTGTTTAGGGGAAGTGACGGGTGGCAATGCTATAAAATACATGAAGCAGAAAATGCTTGAAAGCACAGAAGGTAAAGAAATACTAAATGAGATGCCTCGCATAAATTCTGAGACAGTTTCTTTCGAGCAACTTGCGAATATGCCTGAGAATACGCTAGGGAGGATATACGCGGACTTCATGAAGGAAAACAACATCACAGCAGATTCTAGATTGCCAGTACAGTTTATTGAGGATCCAGAGATGGCATATGTAATGCAAAGGTATAGAGAAGTCCATGATTTAGTACACGCTTGTTTGTTTATGAAGACGAATATGCTGGGAGAGGTAAATACTGCAGTTTTTAATTTATTGATGGACTGTTTCACATTCCCCAGATAAATATTTTCATCACATAGAATGATCAGTATCCTTTTCTCAAAACATATGAAGGAAACACTTATCCAGCAGATATACTTCATTTGGGTTTGGTGAAACAGGCCCTTAGAATTTTAATGTAATGCTTGAGAAGTATTAACAATCTTGACAATAATAACAAGTGTATTTTATTCATTGTAAAAATAAAATAACAGTAATAATTTGTTACTATTGGATTTGTTGCCGGCCGTGTGGTGACGGCAGTAAGAATACATTTGTCACCACCCCAACTCCTCCTCCGGGTGTTGTAAGAGTCGACTAAGGGATTTAAGTGTCACTGACCATTGTACAAGATTGATGATGGGCAGCAGCGTCATCATGGACACATTACTGCGATCGCCAATCCGCTTGCCCAGCGTGGCGATTATGGGCATTTACCTCCTAATGCGTTTATACGCATAGTTAATAGGAGAGGCCTATGTCCAGCAGTGGACTAACATAGGCTGATGATGATGATGATGATGATTGGATTTGTTAGTTATTTTAATTTTCGTTTCAATGCAATGCCTCACTTTAAATATATTTTTGCTACAACCCTGTATTGGGTTATATTCAAATGATAACTGATAACTTGATAAGTTAATTTCACTAAATAAATTATGACGCAATTTTTCCAGGTAGCCGTAAAATGGGTTGAAGGTATCCAAACAAAGCTACCCATGTGCATCAGCGGAGGTATCTGGGGGGCTGCGAGGCTGAAACCGAAGCACCGCCAATTGTACCTGAAATGTTACCTACCCTGGGCTGTTAGGACAGGACATAATGCTAGGTTTTTGCAAGGTGATATGATATTTTTTATACTGCAATTTCATCTCAAAGTCTCACAGCCAGAAGAGACCTCTCTTTTTCTTATTAGAATTAGTCTTTTTTTATTATTTCTTGTTATCAGGCAGACAGTTGAGAGAACTGACGGTGCCTGTGCCCAATGACATTTTGTCTGATATAGTTTTAAGACAAAATTTTGTACCACAATTTGGTGTCAAAATTTCACAGGTGCAAAAGCAGTCTGTTTTTGTCCATCCTGGCAATTGCACTCATCGTTACTATTTAGATTTTGTCCCAATAATTGACTTTCATTGATTTTTTTTTATCGGACATGATGTTGGCCAAAAATGGGTTGAAGGTATCCAAACAAAGCTACCCATGTGCATCAGCGGAGGCATCTGGGGGGCTGCAAGGCTGAAACCGAAGCACCGCCAATTGTACCTGAAATGTTACCTACCCTGGGCTGTTAGGACAGGACATAATGCTAGGTTTTTGCAAGGTGATATGATATTTTTTATACTGCAATTTCATCTCAAAGTTTCACAGCCGGAAAAGACCTTTCTTTTTCTTATTAGAATTAGTCTTTTTTTTTATTATTTCTTGTTTTTCAGGCAGACAGCTGAGAGAACTGATGGTGTATCCAATGACATTTTGTCTGATATAGTTTTAAGACAAAATTTTGTACCACAATTTGGTGTCAAAATTTAACAGCTGCAAAAGCAGTATCTTTTTGTCCATCCTGGCACTTGCACTTTCGCATCATTACTTATTAGATTTTGTCCCAATAATTGACTTTCATTGATATTTTTTATTTATCGGACATGATGTTTCAAAACATACTTATTTATTTGTCAATTTCTAACTCACCCCAAAGTCCTAGTCCAGTTATACATGTGATACAGTCACCCAAGTTATTCACCTTACACTGGTGACAACTTATCTAAGGTGACTAATTTGGTTGACTGTATAAGCTTTTAGTATCATACCCAGTATAACCAGTTTTTAAAATGATATAGGTCAGTGCATAGCATAGCTTGCCGACATAGTTTTGTACCAATGTTACTTACCTGTTTACAAAATATATAGTATAAGTTTGCACCTAATTTAATTATTCATTGCTTTATGTTTTCAGGTATTTACTTTGAAAAGAGATGGGACCAAGACATTGACGAATTTCATAAGGAAATGAATATTATTCCACTGCTGAAGAAATAGTCCCTGTTTAAGTATATTGTAATTCTACAAAGGTGTTATTGTAAATATTAGTTTATAGCTGTTTGTTGGAAGATTTAAAGGTATTAATAAATAGTAAATAATGAAATTATTTTGAACATTAACCTCATTTATACAGAAACCTAATTTTCAACCGACTTCATAAACAAGAGGAGGTTCTTAATTTTATTTTATCACTTTATTGAAGATCAATCGAAGTTTTGTCGCTAAGACAGTTGTGGTGTGAACAGATTGATTACTAAAAGTACAATAGATTAAATGAAAAGACAGTGTAAAAATTACTCTTACATTTATTCCGTAGATATCCTTACAATTAAATCTTAACATTAACATATAACATTCAACAAGATCACATCTTTGTATCACTTATGTCAGAGGTGTCCTAGCACGACAGTTTATAACGGATTGTTCGGTGCCTTAACATAGAGATCATGTAAGCGTTAGAGTAAATCGTCGGCTGACAAGCAAAACTCACTATAAAAACTGTCACTACTCTTAGCAAACTCTTATGTCATTATTGAACCAGAACTGAGATACGAGCTTTATTTCAAGTAGGTATTTGTTACTTAGTGAGTTTTGCTTGTCAACCAACGAAATGTGCCCTAAATACATTGTTGGTAAGGTTTGAAACACAAAACTAATATTAGACTTCCAATTTCCATATTTAGAATTCCATAGGTACAGTCGTCATCAGAAATAACGGAGCGCCCCTTCCGTCGTTTTTAGTACCATTACTCAAAAATATCTGAGCATCCATCTAACGCCATGGCAATAGAGGTTGCTTAAAAATTTGTGAACACTCTGGCGACTCCGATAATTGATGGCGACTGTACTCTCTGTAATTTATCATGGCTTTTTGAGCAGACAATCATACATTTAACGCCTTTACATATCCGTGATAAAAACTGACGTACTAGAAATGATTAAAGAAATGAAAAAAATAGACGTAACGCGAAATTTGCTTTGTCATTTCATCACAGGGTAATAGGAAAACCAGGTCTAGTTATACAATATCGGTGGTATCGTGAAACTTGGCATTGAATTTTAAGTTTTTTATGTAAAAAAAATAATCTTTCATAATCACGCTGAGCGTTTCAATCGTTACACCAAATACTTAACAACATTAATTAAAATATTATCATTTATAAGTCTTTAGAAGACTTCAACATTGATGAAGAAATTGTTTTTCATCACACTTGTTGTCTAAGCCCGCCATTGCTTACGTGCGTAGCGGGAGTAATAGAAAAGTGAAATTCCCTAGGGAGTAATAGAAATGTCAGTACGTCATTTTAATAATATTATGTCTCAAAACGATTTTTTTTGTCCGCAAATGTGATGAAAAACATTGTATGCATCACGGTCGGTAAGCGGAATACTAACTCGAGTCATAAAAGCCCTCCGCCTACGGCGTCGGGCTTCTAACACTCTCGTTGGTAATTCCGTACTTACCTTCCTTAATGCACAATGTACTATTAACAGGCAATCATGTTTTGTTATTATACTAGAGCATCTCAGAAGACTATCGTTAGAGGAAAAAAGTGTATTTGGATTCTTATTTAGAACAGCTGGGTACGTGTATACATTGCCACCGAAGTCATGGCGGTTTAAACGCTCGTAGAAATTCTTTGAATTAGACCATATATTGTAGTGTTGACACGATTGGATCAAAAGTAAAGAAATTTCAAATGGCGTCCACTTTTTGGGCAATTAGCAAGTAAAGTGATATATCATACTCTTACTACAAGCGAACAACTAAAAGTAAATCCATGTAACTGTAATGTGAGTGACCAATTTCTAGTTGTTTATTTATCAACAGAGCAAATTATGCTAGTTATTACATCTAGATAGCAAAGTGATGCTTATCTATATATAATGTAATTATTGCACATCGATCATAAATAAATAAACAGACAATGAAACGGTCATTTTTATTACCAATGCTCGGCGGGGGTGAGCTGTTTTCATACTAAATGTCACGTGATAAATGTAATTTAGTATGAAAACAGCTCATCCGCGCCGAACATTGTTCATTACAGTTACATGGATTTATTCTTTTAGTTGTCGCTAAGTATTGTTTGTCCCTTCCGCACTTAACAATCTGTCTATAAGACCGAAAGACACAAACACTTAGAGGCTTGTTAGGAGACGTTTACAAATAAGAAGCTTAGAGAAGAACACACTATAAGAGCATCTCGGAGCTGCAGCCGGCGCAGTTGTGCAGGTCGGTGCCGCGGCCGCCGGCGTCCGCGCGCCACGAGTACCACACGCGGTGCGCGTCCACGAGCCGCCAGAAACGTGCCGTGATCGTCGTGCCGGACGTCATGAGGAGAGGCGTTTGGAATGACGAATATATTCTGTCTTATCCCGAATATACAGTTGAGTGTTGACACGATTGGATCAAAAGTAAAGAAATTTCAAATGGCGTCCACTTTTTGGGCAATTAGCAAGTAACATGAATTTACTCTTTTAGTTGCCGCTAATTATTGTTTGTCTCTTCCGCACTTAACAATCTGTCTATAAGACCGAAACGGACAAACACTTAGAGGCTTGTTAGGAGACGTTTACAAATAAGAAGCTTAGAGAAGAACACACTATAAGAGCATCTCGGAGCTGCAGCCGGCGCAGTTGTGCAGGTCGGAGCCGCGGCCGCCGGCGTCCGCGCGCCACGAGTACCACACGCGGTGCGCGTCCACGAGCCGCCAGAAACGTGCCGTGATCGTCGTGCCGGACGTCATGAGGAGAGGCGTTTGGAATGACGAATATATTCTGTCTTATCCCGAATATACAGTTGAGTGTTGACACGATTGGATCAAAAGTAAAGAAATTTCAAATGGCGTCCACTTTTTGGGCAATTAGCAAGTAACATGGATTTACTCTTTTAGTTGCCACTAAGTATTGTTTGTTCCTTCTGCACTTATCAATCGTGTCTATACGACCGAAAGGGACAAACACTTAGAGGCTTGCTAAGTAAGGAGACGTTTACAAATAAGAAGCTTAGAGAAGAACACACTATAAGAGCATCTCGGAGCTGCAGCCGGCGCAGTTGTGCAGGTCGGAGCCGCGGCCGCCGGCGTCCGCGCGCCACGAGTACCACACGCGGTGCGCGTCCACGAGCCGCCAGAAACGTGCCGTGATCGTCGTGCCGGACGTCATGAGGAGAGGCGTTTGGAATGACGAATATATTCTGTCTTATCCCGAATATACAGTTGAGTGTTGACACGATTGGATCAAAAGTAAAGAAATTTCAAATGGCGTCCACTTTTTGGGCAATTAGCAAGTAACATGGATTACTCTTTTAGTTGCCGCTACGTATTATTTGTCCCTTCCGAACTTAACAATCTGTCTATAAGACCGAAAGGGACAAACACTTAGAGGCTTGTTAGGAGACGTTTACAAATAAGAAGCTTAGAGAAGAACACACTATAAGAGCATCTCGGAGCTGCAGCCGGCGCAGTTGTGCAGGTCGGAGCCGCGGCCGCCGGCGTCCGCGCGCCACGAGTACCACACGCGGTGCGCGTCCACGAGCCGCCAGAAACGTGCCGTGATCGTCGTGCCGGACGTCATGAGGAGAGGCGTTTGGAATGACGAATATATTCTGTCTTATCCCGAATATACAGCTGAGTGTTGACACGATTGGATCAAAAGTAAAGAAATTTCAAATGGCGTCCACTTTTTGGGCAATTAGCAATTAACTTGGATTTACTCTTTTAGTTGCCGCTAAGTATTGTTTGTCCCTTCCGCACTTAACAATCTGTCTATAAGACCAAAACGGACAAACACTTAGAGGCTTGTTAGGAGACGTTTACAAATAAGAAGCTTAGAGAAGAACACACTATAAGAGCATCTCGGAGCTGCAGCCGGCGCAGTTGTGCAGGTCGGAGCCGCGGCCGCCGGCGTCCGCGCGCCACGAGTACCACACGCGGTGCGCGTCCACGAGCCGCCAGAAACGTGCCGTGATCGTCGTGCCGGACGTCATGAGGAGAGGCGTTTGGAATGACGAATATATTCTGTCTTATCCCGAATATACAGTTGAGTGTTGACACGATTGGATCAAAAGTAAAGAAATTTCAAATGGCGTCCACTTTTTGGGCAATTAGCAATTAACTTGGATTTACTCTTTTAGTTGCCGCTAAGTATTGTTTGTCCCTTCCGCACTTAACAATCTGTCTATAAGACCAAAACGGACAAACACTTAGAGGCTTGTTAGGAGACGTTTACAAATAAGAAGCTTAGAGAAGAACACACTATAAGAGCATCTCGGAGCTGCAGCCGGCGCAGTTGTGCAGGTCGGAGCCGCGGCCGCCGGCGTCCGCGCGCCACGAGTACCACACGCGGTGCGCGTCCACGAGCCGCCAGAAACGTGCCGTGATCGTCGTGCCGGACGTCATGAGGAGAGGCGTTTGGAATGACGAATATATTCTGTCTTATCCCGAATATACAGTTGAGTGTTGACACGATTGGATCAAAAGTAAAGAAATTTCAAATGGCGTCCACTTTTTGGGCAATTAGCAAGTAACATGGATTTACTCTTTTAGTTGCCACTAAGTATTGTTTGTTCCTTCTGCACTTATCAATCGTGTCTATACGACCGAAAGGGACAAACACTTAGAGGCTTGCTAAGTAAGGAGACGTTTACAAATAAGAAGCTTAGAGAAGAACACACTATAAGAGCATCTCGGAGCTGCAGCCGGCGCAGTTGTGCAGGTCGGAGCCGCGGCCGCCGGCGTCCGCGCGCCACGAGTACCACACGCGGTGCGCGTCCACGAGCCGCCAGAAACGTGCCGTGATCGTCGTGCCGGACGTCATGAGGAGAGGCGTTTGGAATGACGAATATATTCTGTCTTATCCCGAATATACAGTTGAGTGTTGACACGATTGGATCAAAAGTAAAGAAATTTCAAATGGCGTCCACTTTTTGGGCAATTAGCAAGTAACATGGATTACTCTTTTAGTTGCCGCTACGTATTATTTGTCCCTTCCGAACTTAACAATCTGTCTATAAGACCGAAAGGGACAAACACTTAGAGGCTTGTTAGGAGACGTTTACAAATAAGAAGCTTAGAGAAGAACACACTATAAGAGCATCTCGGAGCTGCAGCCGGCGCAGTTGTGCAGGTCGGAGCCGCGGCCGCCGGCGTCCGCGCGCCACGAGTACCACACGCGGTGCGCGTCCACGAGCCGCCAGAAACGTGCCGTGATCGTCGTGCCGGACGTCATGAGGAGAGGCGTTTGGAATGACGAATATATTCTCTCTTATCCCGAATATACAGTTGAGTGTTGACACGATTGGATCAAAAGTAAAGAAATTTCAAACGGCGTCCACTTTTTTGGCAATTAGTAAGTAAAGTGATATATCATACTCTTACTACAAGCGAACAACTAAAAGAGTAAATCTATGTAACTGTCATGTAAGAGGCCAATTTCTCATTGTTTATTTATTAACAGAGCAAATTATGCTAGTTATTACATCTAGATAGCAAAGTGATGCTAATCTATACATAATGTAACTATTGCACATCGATCATAAATAAATAAACAGACAATGAAACGGTCATTTTTATTACCAATGCTCGGCGGGGGTGAGCTGTTTTCATACTAAATGTCACGTGATACATGTCATTTAGTATAAAAACAGCTCACCCGCGCCGAACATTGTTCATTACAGTTACATGGATTTATTCTTTTAGTTGCCGCTAAGTATTATTTCTCCCTTCCGCACTTAACAATCTGTCTATAAGACCGAAAAGAACAAACACTTAGAGGCTTGTTAGGAGACGTTTACAAATAAGAAGCTTAGAGAAGAACACACTATAAGAGCATCTCGGAGCTGCAGCCGGCGCAGTTGTGCAGGTCGGAGCCGCGGCCGCCGGCGTCCGCGCGCCACGAGTACCACACGCGGTGCGCGTCCACGAGCCGCCAGAAACGTGCCGTGATCGTCGTGCCGGACGTCATGAGGAGAGGCGTTTGGAATGACGAATATATTCTGTCTTATCCCGAATATACAGTTGAGTGTTGACACGATTGGATCAAAAGTAAAGAAATTTCAAATGGCGTCCACTTTTTGGGCAATTAGCAAGTAAAGTGATATATCATACTCTTACTACAAGCGAACAACTAAAAGAGTAAATCCATGTAACTATAATGTAAGTGGCCAATTTCTCGTTGTTTATTTATTAACAGAGCAAATTATGCTCTTATAATGTTATTACATCTAGATAGCGTAATGCTTACATAAAGTAACACTTGCACATGGTCATAAGTAAATAAACAGACAATGAAACAGTCACTTTCATTACAGTTACATGGATTTACTCTTTTAGATGCCGCTAAATATTGTTTGTCCCTTCCGCACTTAACAATCTGTCTATAAGACCAAAACGGACAAACACTTAGAGGCTTGTTAGGAGACGTTTACAAATAAGAAGCTTAGAGAAGAACACACTATAAGAGCATCTCGGAGCTGCAGCCGGCGCAGTTGTGCAGGTCGGAGCCGCGGCCGCCGGCGTCCGCGCGCCACGAGTACCACACGCGGTGCGCGTCCACGAGCCGCCAGAAACGTGCCGTGATCGTCGTGCCGGACGTCATGAGGAGAGGCGTTTGGAATGACGAATATATTCTGTCTTATCCCGAATATACAGTTGAGTGTTGACACGATTGGATCAAAAGTAAAGAAATTTCAAATGGCGTCCACTTTTTGGGCAATTAGCAAGTAACATGGATTTACTCTTTTAGTTGCCACTAAGTATTGTTTGTTCCTTCTGCACTTATCAATCGTGTCTATACGACCGAAAGGGACAAACACTTAGAGGCTTGCTAAGTAAGGAGACGTTTACAAATAAGAAGCTTAGAGAAGAACACACTATAAGAGCATCTCGGAGCTGCAGCCGGCGCAGTTGTGCAGGTCGGAGCCGCGGCCGCCGGCGTCCGCGCGCCACGAGTACCACACGCGGTGCGCGTCCACGAGCCGCCAGAAACGTGCCGTGATCGTCGTGCCGGACGTCATGAGGAGAGGCGTTTGGAATGACGAATATATTCTGTCTTATCCCGAATATACAGTTGAGTGTTGACACGATTGGATCAAAAGTAAAGAAATTTCAAATGGCGTCCACTTTTTGGGCAATTAGCAAGTAACATGGATTACTCTTTTAGTTGCCGCTACGTATTATTTGTCCCTTCCGAACTTAACAATCTGTCTATAAGACCGAAAGGGACAAACACTTAGAGGCTTGTTAGGAGACGTTTACAAATAAGAAGCTTAGAGAAGAACACACTATAAGAGCATCTCGGAGCTGCAGCCGGCGCAGTTGTGCAGGTCGGAGCCGCGGCCGCCGGCGTCCGCGCGCCACGAGTACCACACGCGGTGCGCGTCCACGAGCCGCCAGAAACGTGCCGTGATCGTCGTGCCGGACGTCATGAGGAGAGGCGTTTGGAATGACGAATATATTCTCTCTTATCCCGAATATACAGTTGAGTGTTGACACGATTGGATCAAAAGTAAAGAAATTTCAAACGGCGTCCACTTTTTTGGCAATTAGTAAGTAAAGTGATATATCATACTCTTACTACAAGCGAACAACTAAAAGAGTAAATCTATGTAACTGTCATGTAAGAGGCCAATTTCTCATTGTTTATTTATTAACAGAGCAAATTATGCTAGTTATTACATCTAGATAGCAAAGTGATGCTAATCTATACATAATGTAACTATTGCACATCGATCATAAATAAATAAACAGACAATGAAACGGTCATTTTTATTACCAATGCTCGGCGGGGGTGAGCTGTTTTCATACTAAATGTCACGTGATACATGTCATTTAGTATAAAAACAGCTCACCCGCGCCGAACATTGTTCATTACAGTTACATGGATTTATTCTTTTAGTTGCCGCTAAGTATTATTTCTCCCTTCCGCACTTAACAATCTGTCTATAAGACCGAAAAGAACAAACACTTAGAGGCTTGTTAGGAGACGTTTACAAATAAGAAGCTTAGAGAAGAACACACTATAAGAGCATCTCGGAGCTGCAGCCGGCGCAGTTGTGCAGGTCGGAGCCGCGGCCGCCGGCGTCCGCGCGCCACGAGTACCACACGCGGTGCGCGTCCACGAGCCGCCAGAAACGTGCCGTGATCGTCGTGCCGGACGTCATGAGGAGAGGCGTTTGGAATGACGAATATATTCTGTCTTATCCCGAATATACAGTTGAGTGTTGACACGATTGGATCAAAAGTAAAGAAATTTCAAATGGCGTCCACTTTTTGGGCAATTAGCAAGTAAAGTGATATATCATACTCTTACTACAAGCGAACAACTAAAAGAGTAAATCCATGTAACTATAATGTAAGTGGCCAATTTCTCGTTGTTTATTTATTAACAGAGCAAATTATGCTCTTATAATGTTATTACATCTAGATAGCGTAATGCTTACATAAAGTAACACTTGCACATGGTCATAAGTAAATAAACAGACAATGAAACAGTCACTTTCATTACAGTTACATGGATTTACTCTTTTAGATGCCGCTAAATATTGTTTGTCCCTTCCGCACTTAACAATCTGTCTATAAGACCAAAACGGACAAACACTTAGAGGCTTGTTAGGAGACGTTTACAAATAAGAAGCTTAGAGAAGAACACACTATAAGAGCATCTCGGAGCTGCAGCCGGCGCAGTTGTGCAGGTCGGAGCCGCGGCCGCCGGCGTCCGCGCGCCACGAGTACCACACGCGGTGCGCGTCCACGAGCCGCCAGAAACGTGCCGTGATCGTCGTGCCGGACGTCATGAGGAGAGGCGTTTGGAATGACGAATATATTCTGTCTTATCCCGAATATACAGTTGAGTGTTGACACGATTGGATCAAAAGTAAAGAAATTTCAAATGGCGTCCACTTTTTGGGCAATTAGAAAGTAACATGGATTTACTCTTTTAGTTGCCGCTAAATATTGTTTGTCCCTTCAGAACCTAACAATCTGTCTATAAGACCGAAAGGGACAAACACTTAGAGGCTTGTTAGGAGACGTTTACAAATAAGAAGCTTAGAGAAGAACACACTATAAGAGCATCTCGGAGCTGCAGCCGGCGCAGTTGTGCAGGTCGGAGCCGCGGCCGCCGGCGTCCGCGCGCCACGAGTACCACACGCGGTGCGCGTCCACGAGCCGCCAGAAACGTGCCGTGATCGTCGTGCCGGACGTCATGAGGAGAGGCGTTTGGAATGACGAATATATTCTGTCTTATCCCGAATATACAGTTGAGTGTTGACACGATTGGATCAAAAGTAAAGAAATTTCAAATGGCGTCCACTTTTAGGGCAATTAGCAAGTAAAGTGATATATCATACTCTTACTACAAGCGAACAACTAAAAGAGTAAATCCATATAACTATAATGTAAGTGGCCAATTTCTCGTTGTTTATTTATTAACTAAGCAAATTATGCTAGTTATTACATCTAGATAGCAAAGTGATGCTTATCTATAATATAATGTAACTATTGCACATCGATCATAAATAAATAAACAGACAATGAAACGGTCATTTTTATTACCAATGCTCGGCGGGGGTGAGCTGTTTTCATACTAAATGTCACGTGATACATGTCATTTAGTATAAAAACAGCTCACCCGCGCCGAACTTTGTTCATTACAGTTACATGGATTTATTCTTTTAGTTGCAGCTAAGTATTGTTTGTCCCTTCCGCACTTAACAATCTGTCTATAAGACCGAAAGGGACAAACACTTAGAGGCTTGTTAGGAGACGTTTACAAATAAGAAGCTTAGAGAAGAACACACTATAAGAGCATCTCGGAGCTGCAGCCGGCGCAGTTGTGCAGGTCGGAGCCGCGGCCGCCGGCGTCCGCGCGCCACGAGTACCACACGCGGTGCGCGTCCACGAGCCGCCAGAAACGTGCCGTGATCGTCGTGCCGGACGTTACGCGGAGAGGCGTCTGGAATGACGAAGTAATGTAAACTCCATGATGGGTGCTCAATAATTTCAATTCACATGGTAAGTATAAGTAATTTCACCAGAGTTGAGGTGAATGATAATTCATAAAACACACATCTAAATAAAGTACTAATAGCAAAAAATGTAGTGAATGCATTCATTCACTGAAACAGCCAGAACGTGCCGTGATTGTAGTGCCGGAGGTTACGCGGAGAGGCGTCTGGAATGACAGTTTGTGATCGTGATGATGGCATTTGCAACAGTAAAACGGGTGCTCAATAGTTCCAATTCGCAAGGTAAGTATAGGTAATTTCACCAGAGTTGTAATTGTAATGTAATGGATTTTTTCTACTCCCGTACTTTTATTTGTCATTTACATGGTCGTGAACACACCATTAAGCCCCTACCTTACAGATGTCAAGATAAGTCTAATTGTCTATTCCCTATAAACGCATTCGGGTTTACACGCAGTGCGTTTTTTGCATTTTAAGACACCTCGTGTATACAAGCAAACCATAGAGGAGCTTTCTTTTTAATTTTGACGTCTCCCGCCCAACCTTGATGATTAATAAAATTGTGTTTGACTAAGAATATTTCTAAAATTTACAATTTTATTTAAAAATAAATGTGTGGTCGTAGAAAAAGTATTGTATGCAACATTGTTTAACTGAGTCAAAAAATGCTCGTGGCGTCTTTAATAACAAAATACTATATATACTCACCCTTATTCATAAACGTTTGTTAACTTAACAAGCCGCTAATAATTGTTTGTCCCTTTCGGTCTTAACAATGTGGCCATAAGAGCAAAAGGGACAAACAATTATTAGCGGCTTGTTAAGTTAACAAACGTTTATGAATAAGGGGGTTAGTATGTTTTATGAGTATGATTAATTGATTTACATTTGTGACATTTTATATTAATTTAATAAATTTTTCATTATTCTTATTATTGACTGTTAATATTTGTTTTTTTTTTTATTTGAAAATTCGTGTAATTAGGATTTTGATTTTTATTGGTTTTTATTTAGTATAGTATATTTTATTTGTATAATTGATCATTGACATGTGTTTTTACAATAAAGAGATTGAAATTGAAGGTGATGTGAATGATAACATTGATAACACACACATCTAAATAAAGTACTAATTGCAAAAAATGTAGTGAATAAATGAACTTGAATGTTATTTGCGTGAAAAAACTTTTTGGTCAATCTTACAGGTTGCTATTAGATTTGCTGTCAGTACGAAAAATGAATATTAATCTCAAATTCCTCTCGTGTTTATATTACACGTTGTTGTGTGCGTAACCTCAACTCTCGTGGAACTACCTATATCCCGTTCCAAGTCATACTAATAAATATTTAATGGGTATACTCTGTCACATCGCGAATATACAGCGGATTCGTATCTACACGATTGGATCAAAAATAAAGTAATTTCAAATGGCATCCATTTTTTAATTGTTTGCTTGTATACAAGGAGCGGAATCCTTCATAGCAAAAATCAAACTGTCAGAGGGATTGAACGAAGTGTTTTATCGAATATCGATACAAATACAAATAATTTACTCGTGGCAAATATAACAAGCATAACAGGACAAGACAAAACAGACAGATTCAGCACTTAATATTATACCACGAAATGGACTCGCCTCAGCATAATGTCGACCCGAAAGCCAACGCTGATCTTCCGGCGAGCCCATTTTTTGGCCACGACCGCAGCGTGTGAACATGGCCTAACAATTCGCGCCTAATGGCCACCAACCAAGTAGGGCAACACACAAATAAATAAATAATGACGCAACATTGACAAGGCCATGTGTCACAACATTTTTTTTACAAATAAAATGAGAAGTTACAAACATAAGTATACAGTTAAAACATGATTAATATCGTGCTTTAACTAATTAATCAGTACATCAGTCGATTATGAGATAACCAGTGTGTGTGATCCTTAAAACGTTCAAAGTCCATAATGACAACAGAATACACAGTGTACTATTAAAACGTGTGAGGTTAAGTACCACACAGGCCAAATTTGACTCGTCTAAGGTTGAGAGATTCTACAACTACACGCAATATAAAGGAAACAAGGAATATAAAGTATAAATTACGTTGAACACAATTACACGAACTAAATGATAAAATAGAGGAAGAAAATATAAAAAGAACAACATAATATAACACATCTACATCAGTTAATTTGTATATATAAAGGAACGGAAACACAGGTAACTATATAAACAATAATAAAAAGGTATATGTAATTCACATTAAAAACAACTTGTGTCATGTATAAAAGCTTCCTGTTGCCGTTGGTGTTGGAGTACTATTATTTTGAGTTTGGCTTTAAAATTATTTAAACTCCGTAGGTTCCTAACGGGAGGTGGAAGGTTGTTCCAACACTTGGTGGATATGTAACGGAAGCTCCCCCGAAACGCTGCCGAAGCATGTCGAGGCGTCAACAGCTGCACACTGCAATCACGCGCACCAAGCGACCCGCGAGTGGACTTCCATGACAACTTCTCGAAGAGATATGGAGGGGACTTATATTTGACTACACCAAAAAGGAGACATGCCAGATGAATCTTGCGGCGATGCTGCATTTTTAGAATACTGTGCATATTTATAAATGGAGTAACATGAGCTCTTGGTGGAATATTAAAGCAAAAACGGGCACAAGCATTTTGCACACACTGGATGAGTTGTCGTGTTTTTGCTAAGAGACGGGGCCCATATACTAAGTCCATGTAATTTAATTTTGAGAGAACTAATGCTTCTACTAACTTAGTGCGCAAGGTTTCATTAATAAAAGGTCGTATATTGTACAGCAGTCTGAGCCTATAAAAACAATTTCTTACACATTCAGACACATGTTTCTCAAACCTGAGTTGGCTATCCATGGTTAAGCCAAGATTCCGGGCCTCGTGTACTCTCTCTATTGGTTCACCTGACAAAACTACAGTTTCTTACACATTCAGACACATGTTTCTCAAACCTGAGTTGGCTATCCATGGTTAAGCCAAGATTCCGGGCCTCGTGTACTCTCTCTATTGGTTCACCTGACAAAACTACAGTTTCTTACACATTCAGACACATGTTTCTCAAACCTGAGTTGGCTATCCATGGTTAAGCCAAGATTCCGGGCCTCGTGTACTCTCTCTATTGGTTCACCTGACAAAACTACAGTAGGAACAGGTTCAATATTATTCAAATGATGCTTGGTGCCAAAGATCATGTATTTTGTTTTTGATGGGTTAAGGACTAACCCATTGGATGCAGCCCAAGATGCAATGTTTGCAAGATCAAAGTTAAGTTTCTGTACAGCACTATCAACTTCATTAGGCTTAAAAGATATATACAGGGTGTTTTTTTTTTCGACCGTTCAAATTCTACGTAGTGAATGTGTAGGTCATACTGACCAACTTTTACTATGGGGACAAAGTCGAAATCGCGAAAAAAAAAATCAGCTGTTTCATACATTTCGGCCGGAAATTAGAATTTGAACGGTCGAAAAAAAACACCCTGTATATTTGAATGTCATCTGCATAAATGTGATACTTGCAGTGCAAGATGTGAGCTCTGATGTCCGCTGTGTATAAAATGAACAGAATTGGGCCAAGTATTGATCCCTGGGGAACACCTCTTGAAAGGGCCAACCTTCCTGAAACCTTAGCCGAACCATCACTCGAGCATAGCTACACATACTGATGCCGCCCCCAGAGGTAATTATGGAACCAGCGCACAGCACTGTTATCGAAGCCATAATAACTAAGCTTTGACAGTAACAAATCTATATGAATACAGTCAAACGAAATTATACTCAATGAAACATCGTTAAAATAATGTAATTAGGCTTTTAAATATATACGCGTGCAGTGGCGACCAGATAATTAATTAGGGACATAATTACTAATGTCGGATTTTTTGTGTCAACCAATTATGTTTTGAATAAAACGTTGTATAATAATTGTTTAACAAACTCTAAACCATATAAAAAAAATGTGTATTCCATTTTTGATTAACTTTTAATACTTTGTCACTTATTAAAATAATTTAAATTACAATGGCATAGAACAAAATAATGATATCCCTAATAATCTGCCGCCACTGTATAATATGTATGCGTAAAAGCCTTATTACGATAAATAAAAGTTAGCGACGAACCGTCAAGTGTCAATTATTTATCGATAGTCGATAAAACACCTCGGTCAATCCCTCTGACAGTTTAGTTTTTGCTATGAAGAATTCCGCTCCTTGCTTGTATACCAATCGTAACTTAAAAGTTAAAAAATGTAAACCAGTCTACAACATAAAAAAAACTTCTACGACATTTTATTTTAACTGTTTGATGTAATGTTTTACTCGATGACATTGACATTTTATGTTTTTTTTTTACGGTGATATGCCAAAATGTTCTGTCACTTTGCAAGTTACTTCCGGTATTTTACTTTTTAAAGCATTAGTTATGAAATGCCATAACCAGCGACCAGGATGCATCCTGGTTCAATTTGACGTATATATACCATGCGTCAGTTGAGACTTGAGAGTTAAAAAAAGTAAACAAACGTGCAAACTTGCATTATTTCATAATCATGCTTTTTCAGAACACAATTTTGATTTTATCACCAACTTGAAACCTTAAACCTGAAGTTCACATACATTTTGTGTTAAAGTTATTGATATTTATTACTATTAACGTAAAAATATATCTGAGAACGTGTATTATATGTGTCAAAGACGTCAAACGCTATGGAAAGTCAGCCATATTTGTTTACCTTTTTTGCTTTCAACTGAGGAACGAATAGGTAATATCAACATTTCATTGCAAGTTTGAGAAATAGTACCTTACATCAGCGGCCGGGAAAATGAGGATTTCCGGCCAAGTTGGTATATACCGGATAGGTAACGAGGCCGAGAATCCGTTTTCACGCCGAGGCATGTATAGTGCTTTTCTCAAACATACAATGAAATACAAAAAAATTAATGTCAATGTTGTCGAAATAAAAAAAAAAGTTACTTTGCTGGCCTAGGCCTGAAAAGTGTTATGAAATTCCATTTCCATCCCAGTGAGTTACTGCGCCCTAAAAGCGATACTTCCGAGTCTATTTTAAGGAACGTAAAGACGTAATCATTATTTTGATTGTATCAAAATTAAACTAAACTGGACAATGTTTTAGCCGTGTGGTGACGGCAGTAAGAATACATTTGTCACCACCCCAACTCCTCCTGCGGGTGTCGTAAGAGTCGACTAAGGGATTGAAGTGTCACTGACCATTATTTAATAAAAGATTGTTGATGGGCAGCAGCGTCATCATAGTGGACACATTACTGCGATCGCCAATCCGCTTGCCCAGCGTGGCGATTATGGGCATTTACCTCCTAATGCGTCTATACGCATAGTTAATAGGAGAGGCCTACGTCCAGCAGTGGACTATCAAAGGCTGATGATGATGATGATGACAATGTCTATTAAGTATAATCATAATAAGCAAGGACAACAAAGTAACTCACCTTGAGAGGAATGAAGACAGGGAACCAGGATATCATGCCGTTGCTGTGTGTGGAGGGCACTATGCTGATCTCTTCACCACCGAACAGGTGGCAGTCGAAGTAACCGCCGAAACCGTGCATCACGTTATCCTGCATTGTATACAAGTTTTCCGTAAAGTAATAATAACAGATTATAGCAGGAACCCCTTTATAGGTTCCACGAGAGTTGAGGGCACACAAACAAACACATGTCATGTATACCATTTTTCAGTTGAAAGTAAAAAAGGTCAAACAAATATGGCTGACTTTCCATAGCATTTCACGTCTTTGACATATATCTTGAAACACGTTCGCAGATGTATTTTTACGTTAATGCTAATCAATATTTATTTATTTAATTTATTTAATCTTTACTGCACAATAAAAATTAGAAGTACGGTCGGCTGTAATAATGTGTATACGATTTTGAACCTTATGCCTTTGACATACGTTCCGAAATGTATAAATTAATATTTATAATTTAGACGTCGTCGTAAGTTAGAGTCTAATAATTTAGACGTGACTGTACAAAAGGCGAACTTAATGCCATAGGGCACTCTGTACCAGTTAACCTTTTAATATCAATAATTTTAACAAGAAAATGTATTTGAACTTCAGATTTAACGTTTTAAGTTGGTGATAAAACCAAGATTGTATTCTGAAAGTGCGTGTTTATTAAGCATGTTTGCAGGTTTGTTTACCTTATTTTACTTTCAACTGAAAAATGGTATAAGCACAAGGGGACTTTGAGTTTAGCATATTTTTTTTGTACCGACAGCAAATTTTATTGCAACTGTAAAATTGACCAAAAAGTTTGTTCAAGGGATTTGCTTCAGTATTTTGATGTAAGTCACATTAAGTCATTCATTCACTACATCATTCACCTCAACTCTGATGAAATTACCTATATTTATATAAGTCAACATCCATAAGTATCGCATGTCCCTTTCGATCTTATAAACATAGTTATAAGACAGAATGGGACAAACAATACTTATCGGCTTGCTAAGGAGATATAAATAAGAAGGTAAAGCATATTAATTTAAACTTTCACGATTATCACTCATATTTAAAGACAAACGGGTCTGCGACCACGGGTGTAACGTCGTGCCCGAAACGTCAGGATATAATTAAACGTACGTCTACGCGATTAAGACCCGTTTGTCTTTAAAATATGAAGAAGGTAAGACGTCATATTACAGGGTTCTATGATACGTTTTCGGGGTAATTAAATCTGGACTATGTGACTGGACTATTCATATTCAAGTTGAACAAACGTTTTTGTCTTTGATTAAACTTTGGTATGCTGCTTCCAATTAAATAAAACAACAATACCTTCAATGACCTTGAAGTTTAAAATTTAGCAAGAGATTAAGTACCATCGGCCATCTCAACGAAGATTATTTATTTATGGAATAAAAAATCATATAAAAATAATAACCTGTGTTGCCGTCCATGTTATAGTGCACTGTCTGCGGTTGTCTGTGACCGGTAGACCCTGGTGGTCCGTGACTTCTTGCCCTTCGTGGTCTCTCACTGGCTTGGCGGGGTGCTCGAACGTGAACACTGGCTGTGGACAAGAAATTAATATGAAATCAGAAGTGGAGCATTCCATAAAATAGCGTTAAAATGTCGGAAAAAATCAAATGTTTTTTTGGGAATGTATGAAAATTTCGTTTTTTTTTCGGGTTTTAACAGAAATAATCAATGTCACTGTCACTCGTTTCATCTATGTCAATTGACTTTTCCTCGATGACATCGCGTTCTCGTGGGGCCTATTTCTGAAAAGCTTGTAACTTGTAATACAAGCGGAAACCTTTATCTGATTAACGGTGTTAAAAAGGGACTTCCACTAGTATTATAAGTTACGAGCTTTTGAGAAACGGGCCTCTGGTATAAGTGAAAATTAGACCAAATTCACATTGGTTTAGAGTTGAAAAATAAAGTGGAAACTTTCATTGAGTTTTCGGAAAAATCCGGAAAAAATGAGCTGTTTGGAAAGAAATGAAATTTTAAACGTTATTCAGAGCGCCCTCTCGTTTTATACTCTACTTCTGCTTACATTGACTGTAAATTGATTTTTTATTTGTGTTCACTATTATCACTTGATTTAGCTGTAAAAATCCTTACTATAAAGCGCCAAAGAGCGCTACTTAAATAGTGTAGAGCGGTTACTAAAATAGTCCTACCTACCTTAGTAAGTTGTACATTTTGTTTGTCGGCTTATTCTGCATAAAACATGGGTAGTTTTATAATTTTTTCATTGATTGATTTAATTTTACATGAGCGTCGCGTGTGACATGTAGGTATCGCAAGATGTCGAGATAATGTTACCTACCTTAGTGTCGGCGATATCGTGTTTGTTCTGCATATAGACCACCCACAGCATCTCCAAGTTGTTCTTGTGGGGCGCGAAGGCCGAGGCCGCTTTAGCCGCGGCCCACAGGCGCGGGCTCGACACGGGCGCCGCGTATGACGTGTATCGGGAAGGGATGGAGATGCCGAGATAGTGTTACCTACCTTAGTGTCGGCGATATCGTGTTTGTTCTGCATACAGACCACCCACAGCATCAATTTTTCATTTGCATTCACTATTTCTACTCGACTTAGCTGCCAAAATCCGGATAACAAGATGCCAAAACGAGCATTTAGGTTACATTCCTAGAGCGGGAGGGGAGATGCCGAGATCGGGAACGTTCGTGTCACTCTTAAGCGTGCTCACATAAGTCCTTCTCATTTTAGATGAAGATGCCGAGATGGAAGATGTGTCACTCTTAAAGTCTTAAGCGTGTTCATATACCTAAGACTGTCACATTTTAGAAGTTAGTCTTTAAGTGTAATTTTCACACTACTTTTAAGACTCACATTTCGTCGGCTGACAAGCAAAACTCACTATAAAAACTGTCATAACTCTTAGCAACCTCTTATGTCAGCATTAAATCAGAACTCAGATACGAGTTTTATTTCAAGTAGGTATTTGTTACGAGTTTTGCTTGTCAACCGACAATTTGTTTAAATTATTCGGAGCGCAGACCCGTTTTATAACTCTACTTTTGCTTAAATTGACTGTGAAAACTGATTTTTCACTTTCATTCACTTTTTTCACTCTATTTAGCTGTCAAAATCTATATTGTAAAGCGCCAAGATCTCATAAGTTACTAAAATAGTCCTACCTACCTTAGTGTCGGCGATATCGTGTTTGTTCTGCATATAGACCACCCACAGCATCTCCAAGTTGTTCTTGTGGGGCGCGAAGGCCGAGGCCGCTTTAGCCGCGGCCCACAGGCGCGGGCTCGACACGGGCGCCGCGTATGACGTGTATCGGGAAGGGATGGAGATGCCGAGATAGTGTTACCTACCTTAGTGTCGGCGATATCGTGTTTGTTCTGCATACAAACCACCCACAGCATCAATTTTTCATTTCCATTCACTATTTCTACTCGACTTAGCTGCCAAAATCCAGATTACAAGATGCCGAAACGAGCATTTAGGTTACATTCAATATAACATCCTAGAGCGGGAGGGGAGATGCCGAGATAGGGAGCGTTCATGTCACTCTTAAGCATGTTCATATAAGTCCTTCTCATTCTAGATGGAGATGCCGAGATGGAAGATGTCACTCTTAAAGTCTTAAGCGTGTTCATATACCTAAGAGTGTCACATTTTAGAAGTTAGTCTTAAAGTGTAATTTTCACACTACTTTTAAGACTCACATTTCTTTACATGTTTCGGAGCGCACTCCCGTTTTATACTGTACTTTTGCTTAAATTGACAATGAAAACTGATTTTTCACTCTGTTTAGGTGTCAAAATCTATATTGTAAAGCTCCAAGATCTCAAAAGTTACTAAAATAGTCCTACCTACCTTAGTGTCGGCGATATCGTGTTTGTTCTGCATATAGACCACCCACAGCATCTCCAAGTTGTTCTTGTGGGGCGCGAAGGCCGAGGCCGCTTTAGCCGCGGCCCACAGGCGCGGGCTCGACACGGGCGCCGCGTATGACGTGTATCGGGAAGGGATGGAGATGCCGTCGGGCTTGAGGAGGCCGGAGGCGCCGTCGAGGCATTCGGGGGAGAGCTCGTTGTCGCCCCAGGAGCCTGGAACAATGGAATTGATGCCGTCTTTTGTTTACCTCTTTCAAACATGTACTCTTATTATTTGTTTTGTATTTGTCTTTGAAGTGCAATAAAGAGTTATTGTATTGTATTGTATTGTAGGTACTGTAAAGGTATTAAACCTTTACAGTTTATTTCATATGACGAAAGGGGCTGGCATGATATAGAATTCAACTTTAGAATGCTTGCCGTCTCTGTCATGTGGAAGAATCTAGATGGGCAGTCGAAAGTGGACAGGCTTCATGTGAAGATCTAGAATTGTATTGATTTTATGTAATGAGGAAAAGATTAATATAAAAGTAATATCGAGGAAGCCCTATTGTTTGATTGCATGCGGAAGTCCTCCCACAGTACCATTCGCCAGTACAATCTAAAAAAAATGCGAACAAATGTGGCCGACTTTTCATTACATTTGACGTCTTTGACACATGTCCTGAAACACGTTCGCAGATATAAATATCAATAATTTTAACTAATAATGTATGTAAACTCAAGGTTTAAGATTTTAATTTGGTAATAAGACCAAGATTGTGTTCAAAATGTTCATGACTATGAAATAATGCAAGTTTTTACGTTTTCTTACATTTTGTTGCTTGCACATCGGACATAGGTATCTGGAAAGAGACTCTACTTCATAGAGCGTTGTCCAACTGTAAACTTATACAAATAGTATTGGTCTCTTTCCAAAATTTCGATGCGCGAACTTTACTGCCGGGTACACTTTTTTTTTGTACTGACAAACAGAAGCTAGTCTTAAAGTGTGATTTTCACCCTAATTTTAAGGGTTTATTCTCGGGTTAGTCAGTATGTTTGTTAACATACGCACCTAGTAGCTCGGAGACGATGATATCCCCTTCAATATAGAAGCTTGTCTTAAACTGTGATTTTCACTTTTAAGACTCACATATTCTTGGGTTAGCCTGTATGGTTGTTAGCCTACGCACCTAGTAGCTCGGAGACGATGATATCCCCCTCAATATAGAAGCTTGTCTTAAAGTGTGATTTTCACTTTTAAGACTCACATATTCTTGGGTTAGCCTGTATGGTTGTTAGCCAACGCACCTAGTAGCTCGGAGACGATGATATCCCCCTCAATATAGAAGCTTGTCTTAAACTGTGATTTTCACTTTTAAGACTCACATTATTCTCGAGTTAGCCTGTATGGTTGTTAGCCAACGCACCTAGTAGCTCGGAGACGATGATATCCCCCTCAATATAGAAGCTTGTCTTAAACTGTGATTTTCACTTTTAAGACTCACATATTCTTGGGTTAGCCTGTATGGTTGTTAGCCTACGCACCTAGTAGCTCGGAGACGATGATATCCCCCTCAATATAGAAGCTTGTCTTAAACTGTGATTTTCACTTTTAAGACTCACATTATTCTCGAGTTAGCCTGTATGGTTGTTAGCCAACGCACCTAGTAGCTCGGAGACGATGATATCCCCCTCAATATAGAAGCTTGTCTTAAACTGTGATTTTCACTTTTAAGACTCACATATTCTTGGGTTAGCCTGTATGGTTGTTAGCCAACGCACCTAGTAGCTCGGAGACGATGATATCCCCCTCAATATAGAAGCTTGTCTTAAACTGTGATTTTCACTTTTAAGACTCACATAATATTCTCGGGTAAGCCTGTATGTTTGTTAGCCTACGCACCTAGTAGCTCGGAGACAATGATATCCCCCACAATTGAGAAACTCGTCTTAAAGTGTGATTTTCACTTTTAAGACTCGCATATCGTCGGGTGACAAGCAAAACCCACTAAGTAACAAATACCTACTTAAAATAAAGCTCGTATCTCATGATTCAATAATGACATAAGAGGTTGCTAAGAGTAGTGAGGTTTTTATAGTGAGTTTTGCTTGTCAGCCGACGATATTCTCGTGTTAGCCTGTATGTTTATTAGCCTACGCACCTAGTAGCTCGGAGACGATGATATCCCCCACAATCGAGAAACTTGTCTTAAAGTGTGATTTCCACTTTTAAGACTCACATATTCTCGAGTTAGCCTGTCTGTACGCACCTAGTAGCTCGGAGACGATGATGTCGGCCTTGTTCGGGAGCTGCAAGCGCCGCATGTCTCCGGAGACCACGGTGACGTCACGGGAGCCCCACAACTCGCGGGCTTGCGCTTCTAGCACCACTACATCCAGTTTCTGCCAGCCCCCTTATGAAAATCATCCCGCCATCACTTTTAAGACTCACATATTCTTGGGTTACCCTGTATGGTTGTTTGCCAACGTACCTAGTAGCTCGGAGACGATATCCCTCTCAATGTAGAAGCTTGTCTTAAACTGTGATTTTCACTTTTAAGACTTAAAACTCATATTATTCTCGAGTTAGCCTGTATGGTTGTTAGCCTACGCACCTAGTAGCTCGGAGACGATGATATCCCCCTCAATCGAGAAACTTGTCTTAAAGTGTGATTTTCACTTTTAAGACTCACATATTCTCGAGTTCACAATAGTTGTCAGGCAAGACGGGTTACCTTACCTATAGTCTGGTTCGACCCTACGCATCTAGTAGCACGGAGACGATGATATCCTCCTCAATCGAGAAACTTGTCTTAAACTGTGATTTTCACTTATAAGACTCACATAATCTTGGGTTAGCCTGTATGGTAGTTAGCCAACGCACCTAGTAGCTCGGAGACGATGATATCCCCCTCAATATAGAAGCTTGTCTTAAACTGTGATTTTCACTTTTAAGACACACATTATTCTCGAGTTAGCCTGTATGGTTGTTAGCCAACGCACCTAGTAGCTCGGAGACGATGATATCCCCCTCAATATAGAAGCTTGTCTTAAACTGTGATTTTCACTTTTAAGACTCACATATTCTCGAGTTCACAATAGTTGTCAGGAAAAACGGGTTACCTATAGTCTGGTTTGAGCCTACGCAGTACGCACCTAGTAGCACGGAGACAATGATAACCCCCACAATTGAGAAACTCGTCTTAAAGTGTGATTTTCACTTTTAAGACTCACATATCGTCGGGTGACAATAACCACTAAGTAACAAATACCTACTTGAAATAAAGTTCGTATCTCAGTTCTGATTCAATAATGACATAGGAGGTTGCTAAGTGTAGTGAAGGTTTATATCACAGAATTAGATTTGGATAGAAGAAACAAGTTCATTCATTTGTATGGCGGCCGAGCGTGTCAGATTTTGTACTGAAGTTGTTACTTACCTATGATTTTAAATATGTCTCAGGCCCTTGAGTATTCATATTTTTTTGTGTTGTTGCAATTAATATTACTTAAGGAGGCATTATTAATGTTTTTGTTCACTTCAACTTACAAAATTTGACTTCCGAAAGCTGCAAGCTGCGATTAAAGACGGACAAATCAGTGGATTTCACTGAGTTTATTTGACACGCTAAGTAGATACGTTTGCTTGATCTGTGGTTTTTATAGTGAGTTTTGCTTGTCAGCTGACGATATTCTCGGGTTAGCCTGTATGTTTGTTAGCCTACGCACCTAGTAGCTCGGATACGATGATGTCGGCCTTGTTCGGGAGCTGCAAGCGCCGCATGTCTCCGCAGACCACGGTGACGTCACGGGAGCCCCACAACTCGCGGGCTTGCGCTTCTAGCACCACTCAATATAGAAGCTTGTCTTAAACTGTGATTTTCACTTTTAAGACTCACATAATCTTGGGTTAGCCTGTATGGTTGTTAGCCTTCGCACCTAGTAGCACGGAGACGATGATATCCTCCTCAATCGAGAAACTTGTCTTAAAGTGTGATTTTCACTTTTAAGACTCACATATTCCCGAGTACACAATAGTTGTCAGGCAAGACGGGTTACCTAACCTTTAGTCTGGTTCAACCCTACACACCATAGAGTATATTGAATAGTAGTGTATAGAGTTATCAGTCAAGGTTTTTGCTTGCAGCGCCATCTATTGATGATTCCCGGCAACTTTTCTCATATATATACATATATATATATATATACACATATAAATGTATAGGTATATATATAGCTTTGTAGATTGGTAACCTTTGAAATAATGGACAAACAAAACCAGATCACATCAAGTGTGAACTTGCCACGCATTTCTCATTTGGAATCAGCTGAAGAAGTTCACACATTATGTGACCTAGTTCTGTTCGCCCGAACTAGGATCGAGAAACAATAAAACAAAAAAAATATGTCACTTTCAAGTTTTATTTTTACACTAGCCTTATCCATAAAGTTTTTAGGTACTAACTTATTAAGCATCTGTATATTATTTGCTATCAGTTTGATTGAAGTTGAATTAAAAAAACAGTAGCCGCATTGCAGTTTTCTAATGTCGGCGAACGGAGCTCGTGGGACATTTCCATCTTGAAACGGTTTTTGCGAATGGCTTCCAATTTGCATATATATGCGTTTTGAGTAACATTAAAATGCTCACGCATTTTACCACAATTAGGCAAACAACACATTTAACCGCATCGCACCATTTTTACAAAAATCCAATCCATGTACAGTACATACATGGAAAAGCACAATTATAGGAGTCCAGAACAAGCACAGTCGTTGTATGAAATCACTAAAATTATATCGTTTCGATGCACTTCCAGTTCAAGCATCGAAGACAACCAAAGCGAAAATTTAATTATGGCCGACCTTGCAAAAACATTCCGTTCATTCAATATATTTTTTAAATGCATCTAAAATATTTGTAGCTAAAGAATTCAAATTGGACAAAAGTAAAAATACAAGTATAGCTAAATTAATATTACATTTCTCTATGTATGAAACAAAAATATTTTGAGAGCCAAGTAATGAAAAAAAACTAATACTTTGTCATTTCTTTCGTTTTGTTAACTGCGCGTAACGGAAAAGAAAATAGTGGCTGTACAGATAACACAAGATCTTGAAATTGATATCAACGCCCTCTAACGTTAATTTCCGGAAGCATATCCGATGACGTCATGAGTACATCAAATTCACTACTTCAACTAAGTGAAAACACCGTGCTACACACCTAGTAGCACGGAGACGATGATATCCCCCTCAATATAGAAGCTTGTCTTAAAATGTGATTTTCACTTTTAAGACTCACATATTCTCGGGTTAGCCTGTATGGTAGTTAGCCTACGCACCTAGTAGCTCGGAGACGATGATGTCGGCCTTGTTCGGGAGCTGCAAGCGCCGCATGTCTCCGGAGACCACGGTGACGTCACGGGAGCCCCACAACTCGCGGGCTTGCGCTTCTAGCACGACTACCGCGCAGGGGTTCTTTTCTACTGCTATCACCTATGACAATAGAGAATGTGAGTATGGTACCAATTAAACCTGAAATAGTAGATGTTATATAGCAAAGAAATAATCTCCAAATTAAAAAAAAAACGATTTCAACCAATTTCTCCTAGATCCGATCATCACGATTTGTTTTGAAGTCAGTAAAAAAAGAATTATCGAGTGAGTCTGCCTGCGACCACGGGTGTAACGTCATGCCCGAAATGTCAGGATATAATTAAACGTAAGTTTACGCGATTAAGACCCGTTTGTCTTTAAAATATGAGTGATAATCGTGAAAGCTTAAATCAATATAATATAGAATTATCGAAATCGGTTAGCGTGATATTTGGTTATTGATTCATTTGTCGTGCACATGCTTAATGCAAATTTATGACTTATATGGTTTTCTCATGGATGTCATTGTCAGAACTGGACCAAATAAAAATGGGAATTTTCCGCACCATCATTACGAACGGGGCGTGCTTTTCCTATGGCTTGTCTTATCCCGAATATACAATGTCTCCGTATGAACACGATCAGACCAAAAGTAAAGAAATTTCAAATGGCGTCCACTTTTTACAGTTCCTTGCTTGTAGTAAGAGTATGTTATATGATATGAGATTTGAGGTGTATCCTACCTTAATTTTGGTCTGCAAAATATCAGAGGCATTCAAAGCGGCTCTGACTAACGGTCCTCATCCGGCCCCTAGCACCATTACTATGAACGTGGCGTTCTTATCTTCTGCCTTGTCTTATCCCGAATATACAGGATCACACGCAGTAGGAACACGGTTGGATCAAAAGTAAAGAAATTTCAAATGCCGTTCACTTTTTACAGATTTAAGCTTGATGTAAGAGTACCAAATGGATAGGGTATATCTTAGAATAGAATAGTTATGGTATAATATCCTACCTTAATTTTGGTCTGCACAATATCAGAAGCATTCAAAGCGGCTCTGACTAATGGTCCTTGTCCGGCCCCTAGCACCATTACTTTGAACGGAGCTTCCTTATCTTCTGCCTTGTCTTATCCCGAATATACAGCATTTTCGTATCAACACGATTGGATCAAAAGTAAAGAAATTTGAAATGGCGTTCACTTTTTACAGATTTAAGCTTGATGTAAGAGTTCCAAATGGATAGGGTATATCTTAGAATAGAATAGTTATGGTATAATATCCTACCTTAATTTTGGTCTGCACAATATCAGACGCATTCAAAGCGGCCCTGACTAACGGTCCTCGTCCGGCCCCTAGCACCATTACTATGAAGGGGGCGTCCTTATCCTCTTTCTTAGCTAATCCCGAATATACAGAGTTTTCGTATCAACACGATTGGATCAAAAGTAAAGAAATTTGAAATAGCGTTCACAAGCGGAGTTTTTACAGATTTTAGCATGATGTAAGAGTACCCAATGGACAGGGTATATATCTTAGAATAGTATACCTTTATATTGGTTTGCACAATATCTGAGGCATTCAAAGCGACCCTGGCTAAAGATCCCCGCCCGGCCCCTAAGTCCAAATGGGCTTCAAGACAATCGGGCCAAAAATAAACAAATTGCAAATAGCGTCCACTTTTTAATTAGTTTTACTTATTTTTTGAATTGTTTATGTATATTAGTATGAGTATGTTATAATGATATGAGGTATATACCTTAATTTTAGTCTGCACAATATCAGAGGCATTCAAAGCGGCCCTGACTAAGGGTCCTCGTCCGGCCCCTAGCACCATTACTATGAAGGGGGCGTCCTTATCTTCTGCCTTCTGATTGTCCTGAGCGTCTCCCTGCCCTAGTTGGAGGCGGCCAATCACGTCGGATATATCTTTGGTTTCACTCTGAAACATGCAAAACGTTTTATTCATGGGTCAATAACGTTTTTTTATGTCACTCGTTACTATGGTTACGTTCTCTTGGGTCACCCTTAAAACACAGTTTAATAGCATAAAATTTTACGAAACTTTGATTTTTTTTGTGAGTTACGTGGCCTTTTCTTGGTGGGTCAACCACTAATCATGTTATTAAAGCGTGCAGCATACTTTCTTATAGCAAAACTATGCCGCTTTTGTCTCCTGGGTGACAAAAAAACAACAAAAAAACGTGATTGACTATTATCTAAATTCATACGGTGCGAAAAGAGTTATTAAACATTGGGATAAAACGACGTACTAAATTTTCTATAACTCCCTAGGAACTTTCACTTTTCTTTAAATTCCGCAATGCATGCAAGCAATGGCGCGCTTGAAAGCAAGTATGATGAAAACTAATATTATTGACATGTTGTCATGCAAACTGACACGATTTAACAGTCATCATCGTCATCATATCAGCCAAAAGACGTCCACTGCTGAACATAGGCCTCCCCCAAAGATTGCCACAATGACCGGTCCTGCGTCACCCGCATCCAGCGGACTCCTGCGACCTTCACGCCTTCATTTAACAGTGTTGGGACTTATTCATATCATAAGATATCGTTTGGAAAAATGAGACTGGTGCGTTGTTGTGTGATAGAGAACTAACTTAATTATTACCTGTTCATAGTGGACACGCTACTCGCTAACTCACTTGCAATATACATATACAAGGCCTATGCCCAGCAATGAACTGAAAAACGCTGATAGTGGGCGTTTGTGCACTACACTGACTTTTACCGTCCGGTAGTCCGGTTTTTTTACGGTCCGATATGTCACGCCATTAAATGTATACAGTAGCTTGTGCACTATACGTAATTTTACCGTCCGACATTTTACTTTTCCCCATTCCGGACAGTATTTTTCCGATCCGAGATGACAGCTATGAAAAACGTGTTAATGCTTGTGCACTGCGTCCGGAATTGCACTGACTTTTACCGTCCCCGATAGTCCGATTTTACAAGCCAATCATCCGTTTTTTTCATGCTACTATGCCGCACCTCCGAGTAAAAAGACGGACAAGTGCACAAGCCAACCATGCGTTTTTTTCATGCCATATCGGACCATGAAAACTCGGTCTGCCGGACAGTAAAATTCATTGTGGCGCACAATCGCCCAGTGGCTGTATTTAATAGTAAATTACCTGTCCATGACAGCTCTCTTCCCGTTTCATCTTCAAATGGGCCAGCGCCTTCGTGATGGCCTTCTGGTACCGGTCGTACTTGACTGGGTCCTTCTCGAACACGTTGTACGTGTGTGTGTCCAGGTTGTCAGCCAGCGGTTGTAGCGGTGTCTGAAGGTAGTCCTCCCAACTGGATATATAAGTTATGGTTATACATTTTTAATCTACCCAACTGAATATAAGTCAAAGTAATAAATAATAAAATAATTTTATTCGGTAGCTTAAGAATAGTTACAGTATCTGCACTGGTGCCTCTTTTTAAGTGTACAGGACACTTGTGCTAAGAGAACACTGCTCTCTCCACATGTTGTTTCCTACAATTTTCTTAGGTGTATAAGTACTTAATTAATGCTAACAACTATTTTGAAGTAATTTATTTTACTAGTGAATATGTGTTTGTGGGTGTGTGTGTCAGGGAATGCAACCCGGGTACCCGAAAACCCGGGTACCCGGGTACCCGACAATACTTGGGGTCGGGTAAAACCCGGGTTTTCATCTCATACCCGGGTTTTACCCGAAATAAAAAAAATTATAAAAAAATGTAAAAGTTAAGTAAAAGTCAAACTATTCTTTATTCAAGTAAGCCTATTAATAAGCATTTTCGAATATTCTAACACTGTCAAGAGAGAAAACCTTACACCGTTCCTGAGAACCAGTAAGAAATAAGTAGACACCATTGTAAAGTAAAATAGTTATTTGTTATACAACAGTGCAAAGTTATATTTTACCCGCTGGTATGAAATTGAAACACGAGCAAGCGAAATGATTCTATAGTTGAACCATGAGTGAAGCGAGGGGTTCTTAAATAGAAGTCTGAGCGTAGCGAGTGTTTTAACATACGAGAAGTAAAATACATTTGCACCATGTAACACAAAACTTTCCCCCTCACTATGGCGAGCCAACTTAAAAAAGGTAACTATTTTTCAAATATTCCTATTTTTATAATATACCAAACTATTTAAATTTGTAACATAATTCATTAGTAATAATTATTCACAATTATTAACATTACTTAATGCAAGATTTTGCTGCAGTACACTAAACGATGTTGATATTTTCCTGTTGCAACTACATGAAATCATTCTCATTTACTATAATTATAACAGAAGCGGCCGTGTGGTGACGGTAGTAAGAATACATTTGTCACCCCCCCAACTCCTTCGGGTGTCGTAAGAGTCGACTAAGGGATTGAAGTGTCACTGACTATTATTTGATAAAAGATTGATGATGGGCATGAGCGTCATCATAGTGGACACACTACTGCAATCCCTAACTTGTTTGCACCGCGTGGCGATTATGGGCACCTCCTAATGCTTCCATGCGTAAAGTCTAAGAAGAGGCCGTAGTCCAGCTGTAGACTAATATAAGGCTTGTTCACGAAATAAAGTAGCCATCGTAAAATCAGTTTCTACTGTTACACAACAGTCCCATGTAGTTCTAACAACCATGGGAGTGCAAATTGATTCTTCTGTTTTATGTTTAACAATCCAATATCCAAAAGCATTCGCTGAACAGTCGTCAAAATCAAAATAACTTCAGATAACGCTTAATGCAAAAGTTCAGGCCCAAAAACGTGCGAACTTCCGAGACGATTTCAACAATGTTAGACTTGAAATAGTTAATAAAAATTGTAGACACAAGATTCACAATCACAGAATCAGAATCAGAATCAGAATAATTTATTTGTCAAACATAGGTACAAATAGGTCTTAGGTCTAGAGGCAAAGAAACACTATGTTTTGCCGTTTGGCATACACACAATTTACTAAAGTATCGGTATTGTAATTTAGTTAAGATCCCATTAGGAAACTAAATGACCCAAAATGGTAAAATAAGAAGAAACACTACTTAAATCCAGAAGTTTAATTATTGGTCTATAACTATGGAAATATTTATTTAAATATTAACCACAGCGTCCGAGAGGATAGGCAAAGAGCCCTTCTTTGTAATAACACCCATACAAAGGTATCGTCTCATACAAAAAAAAAGAATTATACAGCAATGGCTACTTTATTTTGTGAAGAAGCCTTAGGCATATAATGATGTGATCGGCAGTTGCTGCAGACCTACCCTCTGGCGTAGTCCATCATGGGGTCGGTGACGGCCTGCGAGCCCACAGCCGCGCTATATACTGGCGGTAGTGTGACTTGCTGCAGACCTACCCTCTGTAGTCCATCATGGGGTCAGTGACGGGCTGCGGCCTGCGAGCCCACAGCCGCGCTATATACTGGCGGTAGTGTGACTTGCTGCAGACCTACCCTCTGTAGTCCATCATGGGGTCGGTGACGGGCTGCGGCCTGCGAGCCCACAGCCGCGCTATATACTGGCGGTAGTGTGACTTGCTGCAGACCTACCCTCTGTAGTCCATCATGGGGTCGGTGACGGGCTGCGGCCTGCGAGCCCACAGCCGCGCTATATACTGGCGGTAGTGTGACTTGCTGCAGACCTACCCTCTGTAGTCCATCATGGGGTCGGTGACGGGCTGCGGCCTGCGAGCCCACAGCCGCGCTATATACTGGCGGTAGTGTGACTTGCTGCAGACCTACCCTCTGTAGTCCATCATGGGGTCGGTGACGGGCTGCGGCCTGCGAGCCCACAGCCGCGCTATATACTGGCGGTAGTGTGACTTGCTGCAGACCTACCCTCTGGCGTAGTCCATCATGGGATCGGTGACGGGCTGCGGCCTGCGAGCCCACAGCCGCGCTATATACTGGCGGTAGTGTGACTTGCTGCAGACCTACCCTCTGGCGTAGTCCATCATGGGGTCGGTGACGGGCTGCGGCCTGCGAGCCCACAGCCGCGCTATATACTGGCGGTAGTGTTCCGCGGTCGCCCGTCGCGCTCCGGCTACAACGACTTGCGCGTCGCGCTCGACCAGGCTGATTAGGACTTGTTGGTGTGCCCGGGATAAGACTGGATAGCTAAAAAAGGAAGACGGAAAGTTCCTGCTCAATATTTCAGTCAGTCGCTTTACTCTCGTGTGACTCATTTACATTCAAATTATAAATATATTTAAGGCGAGGTAAGCGTAGAATTCCCGTTTGTTTTTTTCAGTTTTCTCAATAATACTACTTCCTTATGAAGTAAAACTTATATATGTTACATTTGAGAACTTGATCTATCGCGCATGGATTAGTATTAAGTATTTAAACAAACTTCGCCCTATAAAAAACGATCCCAAACATAGGTCTAATCTCTGCATGAAAACTCATTTTGCTAAGAAACTACATAACTTTACCAAGAAAAAAATATATCAGAAGAAACGTCAAAGTCTGTGTCAACGATTAACAAGAAGAAATCATTAATATTGTAAGAATTATATTTCATCTTACAAAATATGTGAAATTATTCTCCCGGATCGCTCCTGCTGTCATCTTTCAGTCCCAATCGGGACCTGTTGGAGGGAGGACGTACGTCAATTTTGCGCACCGCTGTCGTCAATCAAACTATCTTTAACCCCTCGTATGCTTAGGCACGGATCCGTGCGTGCGAATTTCAATTTATTGTTTTAAGTGTCAAGGTCACTTTTTCAGTAACCTAATTTGACAGGACGCATACGAGGGGTTAAGATTGGTGTGATAACACATAAAAAAATGTTATTATCACTGGGGCTTCGGAGACTGAATAAACATAAGTGGTGAGTGACTAAATTAATAGAATTGTGTTATTCAATATATTAAACCAAAACAATAACAAACATATTACACAGTATAGATAAAAACAGTAGGATGACTACTGGTGATAAGACCATGACACATTTTGACATGACGAAAATAGTGAAATAATTAAGAATGGTACCTACTCGTATCTATTAAAAATAGGATTTTATATCCATAATAGTTCGTTATCATCCAATAAAATTTTAAAAACACAATTTATTTTGGAATTCGAATTATTTTATGAAATGTTTTGCAAGCAGTCGCACTATATTGATTTAAACTTTCACGACTATCACTCATATTTTAAATACAAACGGGTCCTAATCGCGTAAACTTACGTTTAATTATATCCTGACGTTACACCCGTGGTCGCACGCAGACATGAGTATCAATAAAATACTACTAATAATATACTATCAATTAAAAAAATTATGGAAAATAATGCGAATTGTTACGAAACATACCGAGAATTAGTACATTTCGATTCAAGTGCGAAAAAAATTAAGTACTAAAGGAGTGGAGATAAATTAAAGCACGACCGAAGGGAGTGCTTTAAATCGACACGAGTTACGAATTTCGTTTCCGCACGTGTATCGTACGACGTTTTTCAGTACATATGGCCCTCCGAAGATTTCGACCTGACGTAAAATGAACCACTTCTTGCACAAGCGCGTAAAAATGCGCAATCTGTACTGAGAAATAAGCTTTTCATAAAAAAATTGAATGGAAAAATATACGAATGACTAAAGTTGCTATAGGGAATGGCGCCCACTATGTTACATTTGCATGAAGGGTAAATTAATAAAAAATAAAAAAAAAATTAAAATTTTACTTGATAAATGTGATATATTATCTATACCAATGACATGGTACATATTTATTGTAACGGTGAAAAAGTAACCCTGTATAATAACACAGATAAACTTGACCATGTACAGTGATCGTACTAATAATGTGGATGACATTAAATCACCTATAGAATGTTTTCAAAAAATATTTTTACTATTACTATTTTTACTAAAACGAAAGTGTCATTTGAAATAAGTAAGTTGAGTACATAATGCCGTTCTTTTACTAATGTTTGTAAATACACAATTGAACGTCGAATTTACAAGAATATGTTATAATTTACCCTTTTTGGAGATACGTGACAAAAACATGTACGTGCTGTGATCAAAACATACTAAACATAGAACCAACATTCAAATGCATTTTGGAGATAACACAATATATCAGAAATATAGAGCCATAGAAAACGCAAATAGTATTAAAGACTGTATCGTTTATTATAAATACAAGTTTAACCTGGTCTAACTTTTGAAATATGTATTATTTTGCGTTTCTATGTTCTGAGTGTATGGTGTGTACGTAATGTCTATACATTTGTTTCTTTTAGGGGCTTTATCGTGCTTAAAATATTGCCTATCAAACGTATTTCGGACAAACCTATACAGCTGAATGTAAGACTATTTCAGCGACTCCATGGTACTATTTTAAGAAGCAATAGGTCAAGATGCTACCCGAGTATATTATCTAAACGGAGTCTTCATGATTCCCCAATCAGGCATAGACAAATAAAATGTGGTGGATTTTATGTTTTACATAAAATCGGATTTTTAAATAACGTTTTAGATGCCCTTCACTTTCTTATGCGTGCGAGAACAGCGAAGCAGCTATAAGAATCGGCCATACATAAAATCCTTAATGAAACACCATGGGCTTGATCCATAGTTAGAACAGGTAGATATAAATGCTCCATGACAGTTATATTAGATGTCAAAGTCAAAATACACGTAAGCTACATACAATATTCTCTTTAAAATATCCTTTCACAAATTCTAAATATTAGATGTCATATACCAAAGAAAAACGACCAAGATCACCTATGTCCGAGGTGGGGACCCACGTACTCAGCTTTCGCGGCTGATGCCTGTACCCCTCGGCCACTCGGTCTTAGCAACCACCGGTCAAATTTCTCGGGTATATGCAATCCCTTACAAGGCTAGGCGCCTTTGACCATTCTCTAAGGGCAAGCACTAACTACATGCCTGCACCTCCTATTAGAATACTTTACAGTTTTCTAGAATAGCTAGAGAGAGATGGTACTGCCATCTATTGAACATATTGCGAAAACACAAATCAAATTATTTATTAACTAAATATTTTGATTTGTACTTTTAATTTTTCTCCAGTAGTCACACTACTTAATACTATATAAATTCTAAATATAAATATAAATAATTTGATTTGTGTTTTCGCAATATGTTCTATCCTTTCACAAATTCAGGTAATTTTTTTGGGCAATATAAGAGCTATGGCAATATCTAAATGTTTGACATTACGAAGCACATGAAAGCGTGTCTTTCAAAGTACGATTTTTTTGTGTGTGATGTCGTCTTTTTCGCAAAACGTAAATTTTCTTGTAATAAATACTTGTCCAAAATATTTTTTTATTACTCAGGAGATCAGGATTTTGGATTGGGTTAGTTGTGTCTAATCCAGATGGTTTACGTCGAGTTTCTAGGATGAAATGTGTACCTTATTAAAGCAGTAATTAGACACATGTATGTTCTTATATAAACATGTAATATAAAAAATTATGGCCAAGTAAAGTCGTATTTATAATAAATGATACATCCTTTAATATAGGCCTCACAATTTTTATGATAGCAGCAGGTATACCCTGGGTGTAACTACAAAATACAATCAATACATCTTTCATCCTGTATAAATGTAATGGATTTACTCGCGATTATTATATTACTTTGTGAAATATGCAGCACGGAAGCTTAAATAAAAGCATTATCCTATAATGCAAAATTAGGTTCGTTATTTTTGCGTCACCTGCATGATTAGTTCGACCCCTGATCATCATGTATAATTATATACTTTTTTCGTGGACAGTCCATCAAAAATTTTGAAAATCAGCATGTTTGCATCATTTTTTATGAAATTGTACGCCTTATACGTATTATAGGACCGCGGATCTATAGCGAGTTTCGTATTAAATATTCATGGGATAGTCTCGCATCCGTGTATTTTCTAAATTTACCGTCTACTTTACACATGGCTTGCTAGAGCTTGCCAGATTATAAATTAATCACTTATATTATTATTATGTTACACTATGTCGTTTCGATTCACCCTAGTCACATAGTTGTAGTACTGTAAATATTTTCACTATGAGTATTACAGTATCACGTCACCATTGACGGCGACTGTCACGGGTATTAGCGGAGGCTGGATGACTCTTAAAACTAGCGTTGAGAGGTCAAAGAATATGGCCTTAAATGGTGGCTACGCGCGACATGTTTCGGAGAGCCTAGGTCTCCATTATCAAGCACTGAGCCCGCGTTCACGCTTCGCGCGCACGGTTCAGAGTGACTAAATACACGTCAGTTTAGCCGTTTTAATTGTATTTATAATTATTATGTCTCACGAAATTTTAAATACTTATAATAAAATTATTCGTCGCGCAACTATGGCGATATTATATGGCTATTTTACTCTTGAAAACGATTCTCATATATGGACCCATGGTCTGCCTGTGACCACGGGTGTAACGTCATGCCCGAAACTTCAGGATGAAATTAAACGTAAGTGTACGCATTTAAGACCCGTTTGTAGTTAAGATTTAGAAGTGGAACACTCCTAATAATCAAAATATAATAGATTACAATACAATACAATACGAAACTCTTTATTGCACACCTCACACGTAATAAAGAACAAAAGTTCACAAAACAAAAGATATACAAAAACAGAGGTCACAACAGGCGGCCTTATCGCTAAAAAGCGATCTCTTCCAAACAACCTTTGGGTAGTGGAGAGACGATTACAAAAATGTAGGTACCAACAACACAAACGAAAATTCTAATAGAAAATTCATACTCACCAACGTAGTTTGGTTAGGTACATATGATTGATTCCCATTTTATATAAAATTATATTATCCACTTGGAGAGCTGTGGAAATCTGAAAGAGAGGCCTTTGCCTAGCAGTGGGACGCCCCTACACCTACAGCCTAGAAAAAAATATTATATTATCCACTTACCCTTTCTTATTGGTGTGGAAGATAGATGTGGGTAAGACAACAGCTTTCACAGGTTCTCCGAGCCATCTTTTTAGAATTTCATTGGATGGTAGATCAGCAGAAAGCTCGAGTACAACACCCACTCGCTTGTCCCATTGTAATCTGTAATTAATAAATATTGTAGGACGATTTTGCACAATCAGTATAACCTAAAAAAAATCTAAACAAATATGGCTGACTATCCACAACAGCATTTGATGTCTTTGACACATATATCACACATTTTCTGCACATTTTCCGTTGTTATCAATGTTGTTAAGAATGAAAAAAAAAACTAACAACAAAACCTGTTCTTATAAAATATTGCTTAAATTTCCTTGCAATAATTACTTATTGGCCTTTTGCTTCCCTGATAAGAATATTTATGATATATCTTTTCCTGTTCAATCGTAACTCTACAAATAATTCATATACAAGGAATATCTTTTTGTAGTAAGTATTAACCCTTTGCACGCCGATCACGAACACAACTCGTTATTTTCGCAGTTGTGATCTTAAACTCTATTGATAACCTATTAGAGTTCAAATTTAAACGAATACTTTTTTATGTCGGCGTGCAAAGGGTTAACCTTGTAAAGGGCAATGTGTAATTTTGAAAACTAACAAAATTCTGCACATTACAAAGCAAGGTTCAAAATATGGTTTTAAAACCTTAGGAGGATAGTATTAATAAAATCAAACCTTTCATGAAACTCTGACCACCACAGCCATGGCTCATTCCAGGATGTCTCATCATCGAAGTCTCGGGTGACGGTGTCCCGGAAAGTTCGGTTACACTGCATTGGCACTTGAGCCCAAATTGAGGTGGGGTGATGGCTGGAATACAAGCAAGTTACATTTTACCACCAATAAGTACACATCAGCTGGGCAAACGAGTTTTTGTCAAAGTCAAATGACTCTTTATTTAAATTGGGATAGCAATCAACTCTTTTGAATGGTATAAGTTCTAACCCTACACCACTGACCCGAGAAGAATGGTAAGAAACTTGGCGGGACTTGTTTTTTCAATTCTTTTGCACTTTGTTATCTCGACTTATCAGGTTTCCGCAGGCAAGACTCAATATAAAGGTGCATAATTCCAGACCTTGTCTAGTAATTAGTCTTGCTGGACAATATATTCAATAAGAAATCAATTTCATAAAATGTACGCAATCATGTACAGATATGTGTTCTCACCTGCCTTCTAAATAACTGAGCAAATTCCTTGCCAAGTTGTGGCTATCCCTGCCGTGCACCGTGACTAGCAAGGCCGGCAGCCCCAGACCCTTAGAATAAGACAGTTCCTCATTCATACAGTCTTCATGTCGTTGCCGCACCACGTCGTTCGGGCTGTCTACGTTCAAGTATGGCGACAGTCTTCCTACTATTCTAGTCGTCCAATCTTGCGGTGAAAGGATCATATCCGATCGCGTGAAGCCCCCTACTCTAGACCCATCTGCTCTATGATGTCTCCTGAACCTAGGGTGCACGATCGGCGTCACGACGAACGAGTAGTTCGCATGAAACGCTTCGGTCAAGCTTCCTTGCAAGTCCGGTGCCACTACGTACTCTAGACCGCAGGAAACCTCCGGCTGTGACATCTTCGCACTCTAAAAAAGTGCTAATTCTAGTTAAAAGTGAGTTTTGCTCTAAAAACACGCACGCGAGGTGAAAATAACCAAACAAGTCAAAACACCCCTCGCCGACACAGTTGAAAGATTTGTGACGGAACGGAACGGAACGGCACTGACAGGCGGCAAATGTAATGTTACCATAAGAAAAAAAAATTTAACTTTAAAAAAATATTGTATTACGCGTTCGTGACCTTCATTTTTATTTGTTCAACATACAATATAACATATTTCACCCGTTATAACAATTGCCTTCTTTTGTTTTGTTAAGCATTTTTATGATATGGCAGCACTAGCTATAATATTTGTATGGGCACTTAGGCTATACTCACTATACTCAAAAACTAAATTCAATTAATTCATATGATGATGAACTTTCATGGAAGGTAGTTGAACATTTCTCAAAGAGTTTGTACATTTGGGTCACGTTTTCGATATTGATAAAAAATTCCCAAAATGTCCGAAAACATTAGTATCAAACGATACTTTTTTGTTACCAAAAATGTACAGGAATCTGGTAACAAAATAGTAAACTTCCATACAAACTTTTTGGGACATTTTGGGAAATGTAGTGGATCTTGTGCTCAGCATCATTGACTTACCAGCCTACCAATTTTTATCAATAATGGAAGACGTGATCCAAATGTAATTTTTTTTTAAATTGCTGATTTATCATCACTTCAGGATGCCTATCACAATAGTAGGTAACTAGGTATGTACGTGTCATGCGTAAGCAGATCCTAAATTATGTTTAATTAGTTGAGGTACGCGACAACGCGACTAGCGATTATCACTACGAAAATTGTGAAATCCTGAAAACGGGAGTGATCTGGGTCGCGTTTTATGAAGTTACAATTTACAAGTTTGCTGTTTGCCTCTTTCTTGCGAATCTGTGCCTGCGTTAGAGAGGCAAACAGCGAAATTGTAAAATGTAACTTTATAAAACGCGACCCTGGATAGTATATTTTATGTACGACAGCAACTCGCAGCCTTCTCGCGGTTTCCCGTCTCTTTTTATCAATACAATGGAAAGGAGTCTTGTAGCCGCGGCAAACAAGATGTGCTAAGGTCGTTCGTAGGCGATTATTCTCTTGATAATTGCAAAAAAGTATAAAGGACGTCTGATTATACCATAGCCTTCGAATGCCTACAATTTCAGAGGTATACTCCATTTCAAATACCATGGCCCGATGCCACTTCAAGTTTTAAGTGGCATCGGGCCATGGCATTTGAAATGGAGTATATCAATATCACATAGGTACACTTGAAATACAAACACACCTATCGCACTTTTATCTAGTTGTGGTATAAATAAAACAGTCCATAGTCATAAAATTATTGTATTTCTACAAAACATGATATGCTGCCTCTATTGTTATATTAACAAAAATATATAACATGTACATAGCTCTGTTTAAACTTTATTATTTATTAGATATTAGTATACATCTGAACGAACCCGTAACTAACAAACTTTTAGTTAAAGGCATCTTGTCATGATCTCACTTTAAGTCCTTGTTAACAGATCTTTAAGGCTATTTAAGACTTTCTCAAACATAGGCGGAAATTAAGTCGATACGTTCGTAAAATATAAACTGTTAAGCATAATTGTGTCAGCCAGGAATATACTCTTACGAAATTTCCGATCGAATTTAACTTTTAAGTTATTTTTTAAGTAGTTATTCCGCTCATTGTTTGAGAAATGCACTATGTAACACATTTCTTGGCCGTAATTAAAAATTGCCAGCCTCGTGTCATTAATCGGTCTCGCTTCTCTCGTCCGTCAATATCACTCGGCTAACAATTCTTTATCCGGCCTCGTAATGTACTGTTAATCTACTCTACAACGATGAAAAAGGATAACAAAAGGAGACATAATAACAATAAAATCAAAATGACACAAACAATAAAATTCTAAAAATGTTTACAGGGAACACTCCTGTGTAATACTTACAACGACTTATTCTAGATCACTCGTATATTACCACTATTCTAAGAATAAGACTAGAAGATCAATATTATGTTTTACATGTTTCAATTCAGAGGTTTTACACATATCTCCATCTCTGACTCTTATGTTATGCTGAATTAGGGACCGTTTTGTGGCACACTTTGTGAACTTTGTCTGTTTAATTTGCTTTTATAAAAAATTTTTTTTAATCACGCCTTAAAAATCGGTATTATACTTCTGCAAAATACTTGTTATTACAGCACAGTATCTTCTTCAAACTTGCAAATACGCAACAACGTACCTTATTTGTATTGTATTGTAAAGTTACTGCACCATTGTCGACAAACTGCGACCATATATAACATGGACGTCTAACGCCAGCTCAAATATGCCCCCAAAAACAATTGTTCAATTGTGCCAAGATGGGCAGGACATACCGGTTGTCTAAACACCGCGCATATTTCGGCGCAACATCTTTGACAAAATGTTTATAGAATATAGCCAATCAAAACTTTGATGGACCAATCACAACTATTTTTAAATGGCGATTTAAGTTTTTATAGGTTGACATTGAAATTCATTGCCGTGATGCATTGAAGAGGGGGTGACACTTGTCAACTAAAATTCAGGACCGTTTTTGAAAGGCAATTTATTATGGCGTGAGGCTTCCATGTTTTATTTGTTCGTAGTCGACAAAGTTAACTGGCCTACTACCGCGAAAATTGAAAATCGGAAACTTCGAGGATTTTTCTCTGTCACTCAAACGAAGGCGTCATTAGGAAATTACGAATTTCGTTTTTCGCGGTAGGGCCGCAGGTCTCTTGTGCACTTCATATATATTTGAGTCATGAATAGTTATTAATCTGTGTTAGCGTTAACTTCTCGGATTGGCACAGTTGCGTTGTTAGGACATACGTTCAAAACCCTGGAGAAACTGTCAAATTATATTGCATGCGCAACGTTCCGGTGTTGCGTGCGAATGTGTAGGTGTGCTAACGGCTAAATAAAATGATCCCTTCTCTTTTTTTTCTACTCACAAGTAAGGTTAGTTTAATCTGTGGCAAAAAGCGAAAGAGATGGAGATATACAGCTACGACCCAGGCAAACAAGGACGGGGATATCGAAGCTCGTTGATTCTATTTTTTAAACTCTAATAATACATGACAACATCAAGTTAGTTACCCTGATATTATTCGAACAATTATAAGGTAATATAATATGAAATAGAAAATTTTGTGAATGGTAGGACAAGACTTAATAAAATATATCATATTTATAAATATAACAGTTACATAATAATGATTTGTATCAGTTTTTTTTGCGCTTGAGGTTGTTATGTTGAGGTAAATTACATTTTATAACATTTATAACCATACATAAGGCGTAAAATAAAGACAAATATTGTGTCTGACCTGCCTTTCATAGTTAAGTTAGTAGAATCGTATAGTTATGATTGTATTATAACACACATAGTAATAAGTACTTGTCACATAGCATATGGGGCCATTCATTTCTTATGTAACACGTGATTTATGAGTTTAGCCTTCATATTAATAGATTTAACTCTTGTAAGAAGAAAAATAAACATATCCAACCGTAAAATTCTTGAATCGTCTTAAATAGTAAATTAATAGCCCCGTATTATTTTATGTATATAACATATAACTATGAAACTACAATAATTAATATCAATAGACATAATTTTCTGTTACTGCTGTTTTGGAGTTACTAATATTTTGATATCAGTACATTTAAGTTATTACATGAAATTTATGAATAGTGTTAATGAAAAAATACTCTGTAGGTATATAATATTGTCCAATTTGGAATTTGAACACGTCACTCGCACATTCAGACCTTCAAGCGATCAGGCAATATCAGTATTACAGTTAGATCCAGAACGCCTAATTTCGAAAAACCGTTTTCTTCCGCATGTCTCTGTCACGCTGATGACGCATTCGTTGGAGTGACAGAGACAAATGGTCGAAAATGAAATTCGAAGTTCCCGGTCAGCCACCGGATATATCGCTATAAGTACACACTGCCTACGAGTATGTATTTTGACTCCTAGGGCAAATAAGTCGTTATTTTACTGTGGTTTCATCAAACTAAACTTTTCGTGCATAAAATGTGGAGACGGCATAAGAACAATTAACTAATGTTGCCGTATTCAAAAAATGTCTAAACAAAGCCAATTTATTGTCACCTACTTCACTATCGAAATCGTAAGTAATTCATGAATATAGAAGATAAAATTAACAGTAGATTACATGCCAAGGCCGTTTAAGTGGGAAATGTCTCGGATGACGTGTAATATGATCAAAGGCTTTCCCATTTAACGGCCGAGGTGTGTATATTGTTTTTCTGCTCAACGGAGCCGGCAGGCGGCAATTAGTTTAGCGCTGCGGCCGGCAAAGTGCTGTTTGCCGGCCGGAGGGCAGAAACAGCATTTTAGGGCTAGTAGATCTGAAACTAATGACCACTCAGACAGCGGTTGTGACTGTAATGGGATAAATGTTATTCAAAGAATTTGGTGGCAAACTCATATACCCACATTTAACAGGTTACAATTTTTTAAACTTAAATACTAATATTGCCTGCAAATATCAAGCCACTTTGGCACTTGTTACATTACCAGTCGCTTTATTATGCATTTTATATATTATAAGAAATTATATACACGTGGCTGACTTTTGTTAGTACGTTAACCTTTTGACCGTCATTTATTTAATCATTTAAGCTGTTTAAATTAAGTAGTGCTTAACTTGGGTGAAAGCATCCATTTCACTCTCTTTCAATCGACCCATTAAAATAAGACATTTTAAGATAAAAGAGACAACTTAAAAACCTTTTGAGTTGTATAATTGATGATAGTAAAAAAAACAGGTTTTTCATCACACTTGCTGCGTAAGCGCGGCATTGCTTGCATGCATCGCGGGAGTAATAGAAAAGTGAAATTCCCTTGGGAGTAATAGAAATGTTAGTATGTCATTTAATAATATTTTGTCTTAAAACAATTTTTTTGCTCACAGGTGTGATGAAAAACGCTGTATGAGGGTCGGTACAGCCCCTCGACACTTCATACTATGGTAAATTATGAAAGCATTTGGTACCAACTACCAACATTGAGATATAAAAATAATCTTATAGAAAATAAAATGCCTACTGTTGCATTTTATTAGCACATAATCATACTGGCCTTCAAACTTAGACGTATTATACTTTTATTTACCACCTAAATAGGTAAAACGTCAGTGTCAAAAACGTACCGTCATAATTGTTTATTGTGAAAGCGGATCCCGGGTTCATGTTTTTATTGTGTTTTATGCAAAATATTTAAATGTTTGGTCTAAATGGGGGGCAAATCAATATGGAAATGTGAAGTGTGTGGTGTTCGGCGTGGATTAAAACGAACTTCTGGCGTATTTTTGCCAACATTTCCTCTTGATCCAGGCAGGTCAGTATCAAATTATTTTATATTAGTAGCAAATTATTTTTTCATTTCATAATTGAATATATAATTTTTAACTGCAAACGATAACAGTTACTAATGAAATAAGAAATAATTTAAATGGCAAACTTCTAAATAAGGCAAGCTAATGCACAAATAGAGTGCAACAAAATTTATCGATAATCGTTTTATTTCAGATGTATATTATCGAAGAAGAGGATCGGACGGAGAACGAATACAGAAGAGAGTATCACCTTTTAATTCATGAAAACGATTTTGAGAAGCAATTCGAAATAGATTTAACAGGAATTGAAAATCAACCCATTGTATATTTAAGTGGTTACGTTGATTATAGACTCCTGAAAAACAAAATCGCCACTCCATAGTATAATATTTACGATTGGGCACAAAACCTACTAAGAAAATGAAATAAAAATACCAATACAATAAAAATATTTTTGTGTTATATTTAATAAATAAATAATAATAAATATTGTGTTATAGCCTTATTTTATTTTACCCTTTCATTATTTTATGGTAATATAAATTCAGTATTACGGTAGGTGCAGCAAAATTATTGCACTTTTATCGATATCGATAAACAGTAAGTGTAGTGAGTGTCGAGCTCTAGTGTTGCTTTTTTAAGTTGGTAGTATTGACATTGTATTGTGTACGTTGGCACAAAATGCTTTCATAATTCGGTTTTAGGCTTGTTCGAGAGTGCCGTCTCTTAAAACGTAGTGATTTTATTCTCTTTGGGTCGGTAAGCGGAATACTAACCCGAGTCATTAAAAACACTCCGCCTAAGGTGTAGGGCTTCCCTCGTTAGTGATACCGTACTTACCTCCCTCGATGCACAATGTATTATTAAAAATATAACGGTTAAAAGGTTAAAGTTGGTGGGAAAACACGTGATTTCAACGAAACTAGATACAAATGAGTTAACTTATCAAGATAATTTTAAATTTTGAAAACTTATCCTAATAGAATCTTATTACGAGCTTAGAAGTAAGATCAATTATTATTATCGTACGAAAATAGTTTGCCTCATAAAAATATAACCGCTCTCTGCCAAATATTATTGGGAATCCTTATATTCTAAACGTAACATATCCTTAAAATATCATGCATATTACACATCATTATTTAAAGGTATGGCCACACTCCTGCTTAAGAAACATATTTTTAAGCAGGAGTGTGGTTCAGTTTTTTACGATTTTCACAACAATGTTGAACTGTATTTTATCGACTAGATATATTATTGAATTTTTTTAAATAGGCAATGTTACAAATAGATTACTCGAATTCGTCTATTTTATAAATAAAAGCAAACTTAAAACTTAAGGTATGTCATATGGGGAAACGGGATGCCCTGATTGGATCTCTTAGTCCCACGTAGGGGGATAGTAGTTATATTAAGAATTCCCAATAATACTTCACCGTTCTTTCTTATCCTATTATAATCTAACGGAACTAGAAAACTCTGATATTTGGAAGCAGTGTTGCGGATTTCTTTTATTATTAAGTATATTATTGTTGCATTAAACATATGGAAAATAGTAAAAATATGTACAACATAATTGTAATGTATAAAACTGATTTTATGTAATATTTTTGTTCATTTATTATTACATGTTTTCAAAGTTAATACTTTAACTTCTTTTTTAAACAAATATCAAAAAGTCATTCATCCAATAAATATTTTTTAATACTTAATTTGTTTATTTTCTAATTAAAAAAAATTGAAATTTCGGTTAAATTATTGTAGGTATAAATTACTTTGATACTATAAACAAATATTAAAAACCGTTTAAGTTTTTTGAATTGTATATTTTTGTTCAGATATTTATTTTAATAATCATTTTTGTTTTTGTGAGATCTTAATAAAATCCGCAACATTGTAAAGATACACCCGCAAGTTAAACAAATACGCGAGAAAGACATGTACTTACCCTCTTAAGGTGCATTCAGACCAAACGAACATTCGCTATTCTATCCCCCACTCTACGATAACGATATACGATGTGATGTGTTGTGTGATAATTCAATTATTGATGGTTTAATTGTTATTGTAATGAAGCTTTTACTGTAATTTTTGACATTATTTTTATTATGTTTTAAATTTAAACGATAATTAGTAAAACAATATTTTTCTATTAAGATGTTGATGTGTGTATTATAATATACTATGAAAATTTTGCATGCCATTATAATGGTGAATTGTGCTGAACTGTATTACCTGTTTTCTTTGTAATTACCATAATTCTAAGCAAATATGACTGTGCACGACGCACCTATTTTTATCTGAAACCTTTTTGGAATACTTTTTTATCTCTTTATAGTATTTTATATTTTTTGAAACCTATTGTTTTGTAATTTATTTTTTGCCATTCTGCCTTCAAGATTCGTGTAATAAACATGTTTAAATTGAACCAGCTCCAGTTTTTGCTTTGATCAGTAATAATGACTATGACTACGAAATTCGATCGTTACACAAAACGTGATTGGTTGATTTATTAGAGCGGGGATAGAACAGCGAATGCTCTTTTGGTCTGAATGCACCTTCACCTATATCCCTTCGCAATAACTTGCCAGTGTAAAAAAACAAATTCAATCGCATTGCAGCCTCGAGCATCGCGAGCAATAATCATTATTCTCCGGACTTCCGTAATACATACACAATTGCGCCTTGCAAGGTTTCGGCGACGGCGGACGGTCATCGTAGAAGGTAGATTTAGAGAGGTATAAAGTCCGGTCGGACTTGTTGGCGGATTTGTTGGCGGACTTGTTGGCGAGCGTGTTGGCTCGCTCGTGGGAGACGCGGTCGGCTTCTGTGTAGAATTGGGAGCGACCTGTGCCGTAGCGCGGGCCGGGGGGTGCGAGCGTTTGTTCGCGACGGTTTTTTTCTGCGGTGAAGCTGGAACAATGATATATAAGTAAAGATACGTTATACTGTAACAAAATGAGCGAAATAAATACTTCACATCAACACATCATACACCTACGATTTATTGACAGTTGACATGCACCTATCTTCATACTTCAAAATGCGTAAAAGAGATGGCAAAATACATATACTCGTATTTAATAAATAAAAAAGAGACAACTAGCATTTGACAATTGCGCGTGCATTCTTAAGGTTGTTATTGATAAACATTGTTTTATCTTTGTTACTCTTGATCTGAAACAGCATAAGCTTGTCTTTTTCTCGAAGTCAGTCAAAAACGTCAAAATGGCGTCCTATTTATTTTTAACAAATAGTAAAATTGAAAAAAAATATATAATTCAGTTTAATTGCGCATGATGTGTGATGTTAAGGGCATTTTTGCATTTTATTTCGTAGTTTTCACTATTGTATAAAATAAAATGACATTTTAGGGCGCAGTTCATGTGATTTGCGAGAACTCGGCAGTGGTACACACCTCTCGGTGGTCTGGGTAGAACTAAGAGCGATTGTTAGAATTATCACAATCTGCGCGCTTCAATTTTAAAGCAGGTGTAACATATCTTTACTTATTATATCATTGACAATTTATGGATCTTTACATCTCTAGTAGTATAGATATAGATGCTTAATAATATTGTGAACTTGTAATAATAATTATTTTTGTTTATTATTATGATCCTTTATTTATTTCTCTTTTTTATAAAAATGTCTATATTTTTTTTTATGTACTAAATTATTTAGTGCATGTTATTTTAATAAAATGTATTATTATACTGTTTTGACCTGAGTTTACAGGTTCTTCTCAGGAACGGTGTAGGGTTTGAACCAGTAGTAGATTTTTTTCTCTCTCTCTTGATAATGTCAGACGATTCGAAAATGCTTAGAATATTTATAAAAAATAATTTGACTTTGACTATGTTATAATGTTCTCTGTATTCATTAATTACTTACGATTTCGATAATTCCAATTGTATCCAAAAAAGATCCAACTTGTGTTTGTCAATGTCATTGGTGTTATCGTTTTCAAAATTGCATGTCTAATAAGCCTTTAGAATGTATTCAGTTTGCAGGAAACTATTCACTTTAGTGTGTTTCTCTATGGTGAATAATTTAATAGTGTCTTTGATTGTTCAAGGGCAGAATTTGCGAATATATAATTCTGTTGAATTTGTAAGTCATAATTTGAAAATTGAAAGTATGATTATGTTATCTGCGATTCCTACTCAAAAAACTAGAGACCTTCAGAAACTTTTCTTTTTCCCAAAGTCCCACAAAACAGTTTTCACAGTTCGACTGTAGGATCGTGCAGTCTCTACTCTTTTATATTAATTTTATAATTTTCTTACTTTAACACAAGTAACACAACAGTATGGCTCTAGTATGTAAAAAGAAAAGTCAAATAAGTTGAAAATATGAAAAAATTAGGAATCGACGAGTGAAAATTGACAGACTAAAAAAATCTAGACTCTCAATTTTACGTATAAGATTTATAAGTAGTATTTAAAACGAGTACACTATTGAGCAGGACAGATAACAAAAAATCAGAAATAATATCAATAAATAAATGAATTACCTTATCCAAGTCTCATTCAAGTAGTTCTTCACCATCTCTTCCTGAACGGGCGCCCTAGCAGCCAAGACCCTACAACACAACACCTCACAAGTAGACTGCCTCCTCATCAGCCCCTCCTCAGGATTACTCTGACTCTTCCCCGTCAGCTTCGCCATCGAACCGAAATTCTTCTTAATCTTACTGCTCATAGAACGCCCTATACTCCCGAACTGTTTGGCAACTGAGTTTAGCTGCTTCGAGCTTTTAGTGGATAACGCGTCGAGAGATCTTCTCAGTTCTTCTGGGGGTGGATTTTGGGAGAGACACTCGACTCTCTCTAGGTCGAGGTAGGCAGCCATCATGGCTGAGCGCTGGTATTCGTCTGGTAGGAGGTTGTTGATCGTCTTTTGATCGGGCTCGGTGTCCCAGCGGAAATCTTCGCCGGGGTCGACGTTGAATCTGAAATGTTAGAATCGGATTTATAATCACTCTATTGATGCTATTTGAGTGTCTTTGGACCTCTTTATTCAGTCGATGTAGTAGTAGATTAGCTACTTGAATTACATCGTTGAGATTGCCAATACCGACATGAGTAAATTTCAAATTTGACAAAAGAAGTTTGTAAGCATAGTTACTTTGAATTGATTTTTCAGTTCCTAATGAATTTGCGTCAGTCTGCAAATGGAAATGACTTGCGGAACATGGTTACAAAACACAAAAATGGCTCATTAAAATATATTACACACCTGATGGGCATAGTAGTTCCCGTTCTATCTTCTAAAGGCACTCGTACCCTGTTAGCAGGCAACTAGGCAGTGGCTCCAAGGGCAAGAAAAAATTAAAGGATGCAGAAAAGCTACCACCAACATGGGGTTTTGGGGGAAATACACTCCTAATCTAGTTCTTCACCTAATGGACATAGAAGATCCCGTACTGTCCTCTAAGGGCAGTCTTGCCGCGTATGTGGAAAAGCCTTTTTTGGCTCAAGAGCAAGAAAAAGTGAAGAAAGGAGGTTGCAAAGCTACAAATAAAGGTTTTACTACTACTTAAGATGCGCACCTGATGGGAATAGCAGTTCCCGTGATGTCTTCCAAGGGCACTCTTGCCCCATTTGCGGGAAGGCCAAGAGAATCGGCGCTTTAAGAACGCTGTGGGACCGAGAGCAAGAAAACGTAGGTTGCAAAGCTACAAATAAGGGTTTTACTACTACTTAAGATGCGTACCTGAGGGGCATAGTAGTTCCCGTGATGTCTTCTAAAGGTACCTACTCGTATCCCATCAGCAGGCAACTAGCCAGTGGCTCCACGGGCAAAAAAAAAGGGATATAATGCAGAAAAGCAGCCCACAAAACCAACATGGGGCTTTGGGGGAAATTCCCTCCTAATCTAGTTGCTTACCTGATGGGCATAGCAGTTCCCGTGCTGTCCTCTAAAGGCACTCTTGCGCCGTCTGTAGGGAGCGGTTCACAAGGCACTAATGCGGAGAAGTGTCCGGCATCGTAGGCCAGGAGAATGGGAGCTTTGCTGCATGCGGCCGGCTCGAGCTCCAACGGGAGGTATATTCCACCGAAGGGTATGGGGGCTACTGGGTCGCCTCGTATCTCGTATCTCGTATCTCGTCAGCAGGCAACTAGGCAGTGGCTCCACGGGCAAAAATAAAGCAGCCCACAAAACCAACATGGGGCTTTGGGGGAAATTTACTCCAAATCCAGTTGCTTACCTGATGGGCATAGCAGTTCCCGTACTGTCCTCTAAGGGCAGTCTTGCCGCGTATATGGAAAGGCCTTTTTTGGCTCAAGAGCAAGAAAAAGTGAAGAAATGTAGGTTGCAAAGCTACAAATAAAGGTTTTACTACTTAAGATGCGTACCTGATGGGCATAGCATTTCCCGTGATGTCTTCCAACGGCACTCTTGCCTCATTTGCGGGAAAGCCAAAAGAATCGGCGCTTTAAGGACGCTGTGGGACCGAGAGCAAGAAAAAGTAGGTTGCAAAGCTACAAATAAGGGTTTTACTACTACTTAAGATGCGTACCTGAGGGGCATAGTAGTTTCCGTGATGTCTTCTAAAGGTACTCGTATCCCGTCAGCAGGCAACTAGGCAGTGGCTCCACGGGCAAAAAAAGGGAAAGAATGCAGAAAAGCAGCCCACAAACTCAACATGGGGCTTTGGGGGAAATTTACTCCAAATCCAGTTGCTTACCTGATGGGCATCGCAGTTCCCGTACTGTCCTCTAAAGGCACTCTTGCGCCGTCTGTAGGGAGCGGTTCACAAGGCACTAATGCGGAGAAGTGTCCGGCATCGTAGGCCAGGAGAATGGGCGCTTTGCAGTTGCTTACCTGATGGGCATAGCAGTTCCAGTGCTGTCTTCTAAAGGTACCTACTCGTATCCCGTCAGCAGGCAACTAGGTAGTGGCTCCACGGGCAAAAAAAAGGGAAAGAATGCAGAAAAGCAGCCCAGAAAACCAACATGGTGCTTTGGGGGAAATTTACTCCAAATCCAGTTGCTTACCTGATGGGCATAGCAGTTCCCGTACTGTCCTCTAAAGGCACTCTTGCGCCGTCTGTAGGGAGCGGTTCACAAGGCACTAATGCGGAGAAGTGTCCGGCATCGTAGGCCAGGAGAATGGGCGCTTTGCTGTTGCTTACCTGATGGGCATAGCAGTTCCCGTGCTGTCCTCTAAAGGCACTCTTGCGCCGTCTGTAGGGAGCGGTTCACAAGGCACTAATGCGGAGAAGTGTCCGGCATCGTAGGCCAGGAGAATGGGAGCTTTGCTGCATGCGGCCGGCTCGAGCTCCAACGGGAGGTATATTCCACCGAAGGGTATGGGGGCTACTGGGTCGCCGCGGAAATCCTGGAAAAAAGGAAAAATATGATTGTAGTTCTATTGTATCAAACAATTGGAACTTTAGCCGTTTGCTTTGAAATTTGGGCTCTGATGACGCTAGCTGAATGCTGAAGCTCTGGAGAAGAAATCTAAAAAGGGTCTATGGATCTATCAATGTAAAGAACATCAAAGTGACATCAGCGAAAACGATAACCGGTCTCCTCATAACATGTGCTAACGCGAAGACATGGAGTTGCTCTAAGCCATCATAATGTGGGGGGGCACTAGGATCTGGTTTGAGACGAAATAAGCTGAAGCGACAGGAACTTTCGGGGAGAGAATTCTTAAGATCTAATACTCACATCAATATTTAGAACTCACCCTTAAAGCGACATCAGCGAAGACGATAACTGGCCGTCTCATAACATGTGCCAACGCGAAGACATGGAGTTGCTCTAAGCCATCATAATGTGGGGGGCACTAGGATCTGAAGCGACAGGAACATTCGGGAAGCGAATTCTTCACATCAATATTTAGAACTCACCCTTAAAGCGACGTCAGCGAAGACGATAACTGGCCTCCTCATAACATGTGCCAACGCGAAGACATGGAGTTGCTCTAAGCCGTCATAATGTGGGGCAGCACTAGGAGCCGGCCTTGGTCGGGGTTGGGCCGAAGTTACACGAATATTCGACTTTTGAACAAATTAGTCTCCCTCCTAAGACAGTCTATGTCATCAAAGTAAAGAACTTACCCTCAAAGCGACATCAGCGAAGACGATAACTGGCCTCCTCATAACATGTGCCAACGCGAAGACATGGAGTTGCTCTAAGCCGTCATAATGTGGCGCAGCACTTGGAGCCGGCCTTGGTCGGGGTTGGGCCGAAGCAGCTCGGACGGCGTCCTGCCATTCGCGCTCCCATTCGGCCTCTGAGGGGGTGAGGCCGGCGCTTCGGAGGGACAGGCTTTCGGACCAGCGCCATCGACGCTTTATGGCGTCTGGAACAAAGTTTGAGTACATGTTGAAGTGTGCCTTTAGCGGTGATTTGAAATGGAATTATTTAAAGCGTACTGTTTTTTATTGCTTTCTAACTTGCTAATTTATTTTAACTAATTGGAAATTACTCCACCGATAAGAGAAAAACTTGATGATGGTGGATATACAGGTGCTATGGCATATTTAAAACAATTACAGACTTCGTCCTCAACGCCAGGAGTCTATCATGGAAGCCATAAGTAGCCAACGATGCTGCATGAGGCAGGCAGTTCCCGTCTCCAGACGTATCCAGCAATAGCTGAAGACATCTATCAAGTATACTAACTTGTGAGAGCATCGCCGCCTTCTCCACAAAGCAGTGCTTGGACCTTCGTCCTCAACGCCAGCAGTCTATCATGGAAGCCATAAGCAGCCAATGAGGCTGCATGAGGCAAGCAGTTCCCGTCTCCAGACGTATCCAGCAGTAGCTGAAGACATCTATCAGGTATACTAACTTGTGAGAGCATCGCCGCCTTCTCCGCAAAGCAGCGCTTGGACCTTCGTCCTCAACACCAGCAGTCTATCATGGAAGCCATAAGTACCCAACGATGCTGCATGAGACAGGCAGTTCCCGCATCCAGACGTATCCAGCAATAGCTGAAGACATCTATCACGTAAACTAACTTGTGAGAGCATCACCGCCTTCTCCACAAAGCAGTGCTTGGACCTTCGTCCTCAACGCTAGGAGTCTATCATGGAAGCCATAAGCAGCCAACGATGCTGCATGAGACAGGCAGTTCCCGCATCCAGACGTATCCAGCAATAGCTGAAGACATCTATCAGGTATACTAACTTGTGAGAGCATCGCCGCCTTCTCCACAAAGCAGTGCTTGGACCTTCGTCCTCAACACCAGCAGTCTATCATGGAAGCCATAAGTACCCAACGATGCTGCATGAGACAGGCAGTTCCCGCATCCAGACGTATCCAGCAATAGCTGAAGACATCTATCACGTATACTAACTTGTGAGAGCATCACCGCCTTCTCCACAAAGCAGTGCTTGGACCTTCGTCCTCAACGCTAGGAGTCTATCATGGAAGCCATAAGCAGCCAACGATGCTACATGTGGCAAGCGGTTTCCGTCTCTAGACATCCAGCAGTAGCCTAATTCAGGATACATAAGTGGTGTGACCTATCAAGTATACTAACTTGTGAGAGCATCGCCGCCTTCTCCACAAAGCAGAGCTTGGACCTTCGTCCTCAACGCCAGGAGTCTATCATGGAAGCCATACGCAGCCAACGATGCTGCATGAGGCAAGCAGTTCCCGTCTCCAGATGTAGCCAGTGGTAGAAGCCTAGGGGCGCCTGGGACGCGGCCGTGGCGCCACCAGTTGAGGATACAGGAAGACTCTAGTGTGTGGAGCGTGGCTGTCTCGAGGAGGTCTTTTTCGATGAATGTTCTGGAAATAATTTAATTGTTTAAGGCTTTTTACAAGCTTTTATTTAGTTTTTATGTGGCAGTAAGAATACATTTGTCACCACCCCAACTTTGTAAGAGCCGACTAAGGGATTGAAGTGTCACTGACACTGATAATTCTTGATAGAAGATTGATGATGGGCACAGCAGCGTCATCAATCATCATAGTGGACACATTACTGCGAGCGCCCATCCCCTTGCCCAGCGTGGCGATTATGGACATTTACCTCCTAATTCATCAATACGCATAGTTAATAGGAGCGGCCTACGTCCAGCAGTGGATTGAGATGATGCCTTCACCTGTCTCGATCAAATTTTGAGAATTAAATTAGATCAGTTTCCGGGTGGCCGATTGTGCAGATTTTTTATAAGTTGGATAACAGTGCAATATAATGATATGATGAAGTAGGTCAGATTATGGAGTCTGGAACCTCAAAACCTACCTAGAACAGGAACTTGGGAATGAAATAACATAATCCTATCAAGTTTGGGCTCGTAAGTCTAGTCTTGATGAGTAATAGATACAATCATCAAAGCACGTACAGTCTGCATTAAAGGATTTAGGTATCAAAAATATAATATATGAAAAAATCTTGTTTCAACACAATCAAATACCTAAATATTTGATGTGTTTAATATTTCATGAATCATGACGAAGAAACAAATCATTAACCAGAATTACCACATTTGTGACCTTTACAAGGTATTGTTTTACACTCATATAAAAACTCATTCAAGTGGTATTTAGGTATGCATTCAAATTCAATATTATTACTATTAAATGTAATCCATCGTACTCCGACTAACATTAACGATGATAGTATACAGATAGACACAATAAATAAAATAATTGAACAAAGAACGTAGTTCTTTTAGTTACAGAATCAAACGGCAACAACCGATTCTTTCAAAGCTCAAATACTACCCAGCCTTATCTAAGGTCAAACCAAGTCAAACACAAAAAAGAAAACATTGTGTACGACATTCGACACACGAAACGCTTTGTTTACCGAAAAAAAAACAAAACACAAAGTTCAACGGCAGGCTCGCATGTTGGGATTGATTTTATGCCAAACTATATTTTAGTACGACGGGCAATGCGTCATGTGCCAGCCAATGTACGGGCAGGTGATTTGGGTCGTTTTTAGGGTTCCGTAGTAAACTAGGAACCATAATAGTTTCGCCGTCTGTCCGCCTGTCTGTCAGTCCGCCGGATATAGATGTAGTGCATCATTTTTTTCCTTCGTATTTTCATGGAAACGTCCGAATTCATCTTTCTGCCTCAATCAACTTAGGTGCAATGGGTATTGAAACTCACTGTGATGTGACAGCAATAGGATTTCGGACATTTCCGTAAAAATACGAAGGCAAAGGATTATGCACGACATCTGTAGCTCAGTGGCCGATAGTACTAGACATTTGCACCTTGGTACAGGTATCTTCTTCTACCTAGCGTTATCCCGGCCTTTGCCAGGGTCCGCTGTCCGCTTTCCTGCTACATTTCCTCCACTTTGCGCGATTCTGGGCATCTTCTACTGTAAGCCCATTCACAAAATATACCTTGGTACAGGTATACAGGGTTATTTTTTCACCAGTACAATAAATCAACATACGTAATAGTAGTCCAAGTTACAGAATACTAACATTTTTTGTTACTACCCCCTTTAGAACAAAAAAACTAAAATACCGATGTTTGAACTTATCCGCAAACCTAATAAGAAAATTGGACGCATTACGCATTATCAATGTACATAACTAGCAAAACACACGAACTGGCAACTGTTTGTTTACAACGTCATCGCACGTGGCATGACGGGTTGGAAAAACCCCACTGGGTATCAACTTATGATTATGACTTGGCAAAACAATCTTACTTGATCCCAAATCTTCCTTCATACTTGCACTACAAGTACACTACAAGACAGCACGGGCTTAGGACCGTAAAAACAAAGAATTTTTCTGTGTGTGAAGTTTGTCGAATGTTTTAAATTATGTCTGGGAAACGTGATAAAATTACAAAGTAGGACAGAAACTTTCTTCATTGAGGCGTATTTAAAAATTTGAAATCACCTTTATGCACAA